>JAUESP010000204.1:0-80945 GCA_030914335.1 Drosophila borborema | reverse complement strand
AAAAATTAATGAATTAGCCACGTTACCAATAATATTGATAAGGCATTTTACAAATACTGCAAGTGCAGTTTAAACAAGTAAGAAAGCTCTAGTCGAGAGTGCTCGACTAGATAATACCCTGAACCCAATTTTAATAAAATAAAATAATAATCTGTACTGTGGTTTGCTTTTTTGTAATTATCTTGAAAATTCATCAATTTTAGTGCTGAAAATGCAAAAAAACTTCTTTATTTTGACAAATAGTTAAATATATTGCTCTTGATTAGTACTAAAATTAATCCGTTTTCAAGATAATTACAAAAAACCAGTGTCGAACGTGACAAAAAGTTGACTTTTCTAGAGAATTACCCATATGGATAAATCAGAAAGTATACATAAGAATGTATGCGTGTAACGTTCAAAATGTATATACATATGTGTGTATGCATTGCCAAAAAAAAAAAATAATAATAGATGGCGCTTATATTAGTTGAAATTCGAAAAATGTTATATTATTAAATATCATTAAAATAGACCCAACAAATAAACGTTCCTCGATTAAGAGGCATCACCTTAATTAACACAGACACTTCATAATTGTAAAATAAATATATCAATGCCACTCAAAGCTGTAATAGCCATAATAAATAAGTTCACTGCTAAAGCGCCATCTATCAAGTTTAAATTCTTAGACCATGCTACACTAGTTTTGAATGTATATGTGTGCATACATATAGGAAAACTCTTACACAGATGTCACGTGCTTTTGTTATTTGGGCAGACTTTTTTCATTATTTTCTGTTGACTTAACGGAATAAATATAATTGAAACAAAAACACTTTCAGAAATGATGCTATTAAATATTTGAAATTTCAAAAAAAACGCACTTATTCACAATTAGTTAAACTACCAACTGACTTTCAAAGGTATCAAATACAAAAGAATAAATAATAATAATAAAGAAAAAAATAATAAAAAAAAAAATTAAAAATAAGAAATTATGAAGGGCTCAGGCGAGACTAGAACCTGCGACACCCCAATATTTGTTACTTCTGCCTAACCATCTACACTACGGCTCACTTGAACGGCAGAGTAGCGAAAACGAATCAAATTCGCCATATACGAAAAAAACTAAAGCAGTGGCTGAAAATACAAATACAATTCAAAGACAATTCTAACGCAATTCAAAAACAATTGTGATTCTTAGAATTTGCACGCATAGCAACATAGAAAACGGCCCAAGATTTTTTGTGTGTATATGTGCACACGCATACGAAAATTGATTTCCATTGTTATTTTAATTGTTTTAAAATTTTTAAAATATATATTGGAATGTAATGAGAGTTTCAGCATATGATCTACATATTCTTTTTAACATTTTAGGTTTTTTCTAGAAATCATAACTCTTTTACAATTAGCTTTACATGCCCAAATATGTACATACATATGTACATACATATGTATGTACAGCCACACATATGTACATATGTATGTATGTGTGCCCGCAATGCGTCTTGCTGTGTCGTTGCCTTGCTTGCTGCGCCACATGGGTTTTGATGAGAAAACTTTAGAGACTAATAATTCTGTTTCTAGATGGACAATCGTATTAATATGTTCAGATTAAGATTATGATATTCATATCTTTATGCCAAACCAAACTGTATGTCTCTAGTATTTGAAATGCATTTTTTACACATTTGGGGGTGTGGGGGCGAATTGGGGATCGGAATCCAAAATCTGACAAAAAACGAAATTGTATTAAATTGGTATCTATATATATGCAGAAGACTTGGAAACTCTAACTCTAAAGATGAATTAGCTAGAATTTTATAACTGGTTCCCGATAATTTCAGTTATCGATAACCTTGCAAATATACAAGTTATCGAATTTCTGAAACAAACTCGTACTGCGCGCGCAATATACGGACCTAACACAAAAAGAATGAACTCTCTAGCTTTTGTATCTTCGGAAATCGACGCGTTCAAACATACGGACAGACGGACAGACGGACGGACAGACGGACGGACGGACGGACGGACGGACGGACGGACAGACAGACGGACATGGCTATATCAACTTTTCTCGTCACCCTGATCAAGAATATATATACTTTATGGGGTCTGCCACGCCTCCTTCTGCCTGTTACATACTTTTAACAAAACCATTATACCCTGATTTCCCATTTTCAATGGGCTCAGGGTATAAAAAGGGACAAAATATTTTTGAAATGGTCAAAAAAAGCGGATAAAATTTTTTTCTATTTCTAAAGTAGAATTTTATTTTAATTGTCGTTTAAAAGGTATAGCACCTCATCAAAATTTGTATTTTCGTTGCTATATGTATTATTTGTGCCAATTTGGCTTACACAATTTTTCGGTAGCTTGTAGTTTTGGCAATATTTGCCGTTTCGATGTAGTCCAAACCTAATCCAAAGATAGTATATTTAATTGTATGTAATTGTTAACTAGTAAAACCAACCTAATTGCCAGGTCCGAAAAGTGTGTGATTCTGAACTTCAGTCCAGAAAGATACGATACTTTCTTTATCTCCATTCTATAAGTTTTTTATTATACCCTGAGCCCATTGAAAATGGGAAATCAGGGTATAATGGTTTTGTTAAAAGTATGTAACAGGCAGAAGGAGGCGTGGCAGACCCCATAAAGTATATATATTCTTGATCAGGGTGACGAGAAAAGTTGATATAGCCATGTCCGTCTGTCCGTCCGTCCGTCCGTCCGTCCGTCCGTCCGTCCGTCCGTCTGTCCGTCTGTCCGTCTGTCCGTATGTTTGAACGCGTCGATTTCCGAAGATACAAAAGCTAGAGAGTTCATTCTTTTTGTGTTAGGTCCGTATATTGAGCGCGCAGTACGAGTTTGTTTCAGAAATTCGATAACTTGTGTATTTGCTTAGTTATCGATAACTGAAATTATCGGGAACCAGTTATAAAATTCTAGCTAATTCATCTTTAGAGTTAGAGTCTCCAAGTCTTCTGCATATATATAGATACCAATTTAATACAATTTCGGTTTTTGTCAGATTTTGGATTCCGGTCCCCAATTCGCCCCCACACCCCCAAATGTGTAAAAAATGCATTTCAAATACTAGAGACATACAGTTTGGTTTGGCATATAGATATGAATATCATAATCTTAATCTGAACATATCAATACGATTGTCCATCTAGAAATACATAGAATTATTAGTCTATAAAGTTTTCTCATCAAAACCCATGTGGCGCAGCAAGCAAGGCAGCGAGACAGCAAGACGCATTGCAGGCGTACATACATACATACATATGTATGTATGTATGTATGTATGTATATGTGTGCAAGCGTAGATCAGCGTGTGGCAGCAATCGTACATACATACATACATATGTATGTACATATTTGTGCATGTAAAGCTAATTGTAAAAGAGTTATGATTTCTAAAAAAAACCTAAAATGTTAAATAGAATATGTAGATCATATGCTGAACCCTCATTACATTCCATTATATATTTAAAAAAATTTTAAAACAATTAAAATAACAATGGAAATGCAAGCAACGTTGAGCAATGCAAATCAATTTTCGTATACGTGTGCACATATACACACAAAAAATCTTGGGCCGTTTTCTATGTTGCTATGCGTGCAAATTCTAAGAATCACAATTGTTTTTGAATTGCGTTAGAATTGTCTTTGAATTGTATTTGTATTTTCAGTCACTGCTTTAGTTTTTTTTTCGTATATGGCGAATTTGATTCGTTTTCGCTACTCAGCCGTCTAAGTGATCTGTGGTGTAGATGGCTAGATAAATGCAGCGAATGTTAAGCTGTCGGAGGTTCTAGCCCCGCCCAAGCCCTTCATAATTTCTTATTTTTAATTTTTTTTTTTTTTTTTGTATATTTCTTTCTTTTTTATTATTATTTATTCTTTTGTATTTGATACCTTTGAAAGTCAGTTGGTAGTTTAACTAATTGTGAAAGGGTGGGTTTTTTTTTTTTAATTTCAAATATTTAATAGCATCATTTCTGAAAGTGTTTTTGTTTCAATTATATTTTATTCCGTTAAGTCAACAGAAAATAATAAACAGAAATTTTGCCCAAATAACAAAAGCACGTGACATCTGCGGTAAGAGTTTTCCTATATGTATGTATGCACACATGTACATTCAAAACTAGCCTAGCATGGTCTAAGAATTTAAACTTGATAGATGGCGCTTTAGCAGTGAACTTATTTACTATGGCTATTACAGCTTCGAGTGGCATTGATATATTTCTTTTATAATTATGAAGTGTCTGTGTTAATTAAGGTAATGCCTGTTAATCGAGGAACGTCTATTTGTTGGGTCTATTTCTAATGATATTTAATAATATAACATTTTTCGAATTTCAACTAATATAAGCGCCATCTATTATTATTTTTTTTGGCAATGCAATGTATATATACATGTACATACATATGTATGTACATTTTGAACGTTACACGCATACATTCTTATCTACATATACTTTCTCATTTATCCATATGGGAAATTCCCCAAAAAAGTAAACTTTTTGTCACGTTCGACACTGTTTTTTTGTAATTATCTTGAAAACGGATTAATTTTAGTACTAATCAAGAACAATATATTTAACTATTTGTCAAAATTGTAAAGAAGTTACAAAGGCTGGGGTACATCTCTCAGTCTCCCCAGGGTCATTTACAAGAAATTTATAAATTGCCGGAACCGCGGGATGAGAGGAATGGCAAGCTAGGGCAATTATAGATCAGAAATGGGTCGGTGGTGACGACTCACTCCGGCGCATGACGCGCGGAGTGAGAGCCTCGTAACGATGACCATCGCCATGCCCAACACTACACAACCACAACGCCCCTACCGGATTAAGCCCCGGCCGTGGCACGCCCACGGGCTGCCGCGTGGATCCCGTTCTGGCGCATAACGCTCAGAGCGGGGTCGAGTGGCGTCCGCGGGGCGCCACCTTGCTGTGACATGCCCCTGGCGGCCACGCGGTCCAGTTCTAGCGCATAACGCTCGGAGCCGGATCGCGTGGTGCCCGCGGTATATCACGGCGAGGCCACAAACACGGACAACACTAACGAACACTGCCCGGCCATGACACGCCCACGGGTGGCCGCGTGGATCCCGCTCTGGCACATAATGCTCGGAGCGCGATCACTGGCGGCCACGCGGTCCAGCTCTAGCGCATATCGCTCGGAGCCGGGTCGCGTGGTGCCCGCGGTATGTCGCGGCGAGGCCACAAACACACACAAACACTTAAACACCACCGGCAAGCGGTGGCACGCCCACTCGCGGCCACATGGATCCAGCTCCGGCGCATAACGCTCAGAGCAGGGTCGAGTGGCGTCCGCGGGGCACCACCTCGATGCCAAGAAACACGGACAACACTAACGAACACTGCCCGGCCATGACACGCCCACGGGCGGCCGCGTGGATCCCGCTCTGGCACATAATGCTCGGAGCGCGATCACTGGCGGCCACGCGGTCCAGCTCTAGCGCATAACGCTCGGAGCCGAGTCGCGTGGTGCCCGCGGTATGTCACGGCGAGGCTACAAACACACACGAACACTTCGCCCGCAACATAGTCCCGATGGGCACCACGTTAATCCGGCTCTGATGCATAACACCAGGCCTGATCTCGTGGCACCCGCTATGTGCTGCGACACCACCCGACGAGAACACCTTTTTTTCACTTTAAACACTTTATTCTTTCTTTGCGTTCCCTACTTAACTCTATGGTCACCCATTACGTCTCGCGAACCCAAGCGGGGATAAAAACTAATTCCCTACATTCGAGGCCCGGTAACTTACCGGCGGTCTGCAGGCGGAGGCGGCATCGTTCTCCGTAGTTGCGTGCGTGTATTTCCTCAGTGAAGTGCGTCAGTGCACTTTGGCGATCAAAAGCAGATTAAAATTGCAGCGCCCACGCGCCCTTTGTTTCAGAGCGGCTGCTGCGCTGCCCGTTCTGCCCGCTACGCAGCCGCTACATGCATTTGCATGCCTTTGGCTGCGCATGAGCTTTTGCCTCTGCCCGGCCGAGCGCCAGCGCGTGCCTACGCTACATTGCGTGGGAGCATTCGGCTCGGCACGTGGCTATGCGCTCTTTCAGCGATGCGTCGCTCGCTTGCACTGAGCGTTGCCGCGCTCTCTTAACGGTGCGTCGCTTGCTTGCACTGAGCGTTGCTGCGCTCTCTTAGTCGTTGCGACGGTCGTTTGCACTGCGCGCTGTTATGTTCTCTTAGCTTTGAGTTCTGTCCGCTTCGTCTCTGCTATGCTGTCCGTTATGTCTTTGCTGTCGTTTGATGCTGTTGCTATGTGCATTATTTGGCGAATAATGCAGTCTGTACCGCGATTGATCGCCGTTAGAATTATTTAACTTCTCTTTTGTCCCGTTCATTTGGTCGTTGCATTCGTCCGTTGGTCTGTCTGTTTCTGCGTGATTGTTTGCCGCCGCTCGCCGATCTCTCGCTACCCTGTACATGTATGATATTGTTATTTAACTCAAGCGCACTAAGGTTGCAAAGAATGTGATTCTTCACAAAATAAAGAAGTTTTTTCCATTTTCAGCACTAAAATTGATGCATTTTCAAGATAATTACAAAAAACCAAACCACAGTACAGATTATTATTTTATTTTATTAAAATTGGGTTCAGGGTATTATCTAGTCGAGCACTCTCGACTAGAGTTTTCTTACTTGTTTGTCCTGTTTTTGGTGTCAACTGTCCTGTTTTTTGGCGAAAAGATGGCAACACTGGTCGTGACAAGCAAATACCATTATAAACGCGACAATTAATTAAAAAGGTATACTTAGAGGGTAAAGGTGTATCCCGAATTGGCAGAAATTGACAGAGTGATTGTCCGACCACCCACTAGTGTTCAATCAACATTAAAATCGTACGGGGAAACAGCTAGCCTTGAGGTTCAGCCCAGATCGGGTCGGTCTTCAAAATTAAGTGTCAGAGATAAGCGACAAATTCTCAGCACAGTAAGGAGCGATCCGAAAAAGTCGGCACCCAAAATACAGGAGGAACTATTTCCCACCTCTGGAGTTAGCGTTCACCCATAATCCGTGCGAAATGTGCTGCACAAGGAATGGTACAACGCACGAACCCCACGAAGGAAACCGTTGATTTCTGAGGTCAATAAGAAAAAGCAACTTGTTAGAGAGTCGAAATGATAACACTCCACATTTACCGAATTCAAAAATTGAACTCTTCTCTTTGAGATAAAAAATTGAACTGTTTATTTCTTACAATCCTAGTGCTTATATATCTTGAAATTACTTCCAGGCACACAAGTGCACAGATGTTTGTCAAGTGTCCCTTTTCAATCGCTAAGCCGTTCTCACGTCTTACGTTACATTTTTATTACTTGCTGCGTTGGTCGCTGCAGCTAAGGGATAACATGTTTATTACTTGGCTTCAGATCACGCGCAGGTTATCGACTATTGCCTATTTTTTAACATGTTTATATAAGTGGCATGTTCATGCTTGAACATACTGCCAGGGGCCTAAAATTTGTGGCTGGGAATTTTTATACCCTGAACCCATTGAAAATGGGAAATCAGGGTATAATGGTTTTGTTAAAAGTATGTAACAGGCAGAAGGAGGCGTGGCAGACCCCATAAAGTATATATATTCTTGATCAGGGTGACGAGAAAAGTTGATCTAGCCATGTCCGTCTGTCCGTCCGTCCGTCCGTCCGTCCGTCTGTCCGTATGTTTGAACGCGTCGATTTCCGAAGATACAAAAGCTAGAGAGTTCATTCTTTTTATGTTAGGTCCGTATTTTGCGCGCGCAGTACGAGTTTGTTTCAGAAATACGATAACTTGTATATTTGCAAGGTTATCGATAACTGAAATTATCGGGAACCAGTTAAAAAATTCTAGCTAATTCATCTTTAGAGTTAGAGTTTCCAAGTCTTCTGCATATATGTAGATACCAATTTAATGCAATTTCGGTTTTTTTTTTCAGATTTTGGATTCCGGTCCCCCCACACCCCCAAAATGTATAAAAAATGCATTTCAAATACTAGTGACATACGGTTTGGTTTGACATAAAGATATGAATATCATAATCTTAATCTGAACATATCAATACGATTGTTATATTATTAAATATCATTAAAAATAGACTCAACAAATAGACGTTCCTCGATTAACACGCATCACCTTAATTAACACAGACACTTCATAATTGTAAAAGAAATATATCAATGCCACTCGAAGCTGTAATAGCCATAGTAAATAAGTTTACTGCTAAAGCGCCATCTATCAAGTTAAAATTTTTAGACCATGCTACACTAGTTTTGAATGTACATGTGTGCATACATATAGGAAAACCGCAGATGTCACGTGCTTTTGTTATTTGGGCAGACTTTTTTTTTTTTGTTCATTATTTTCTGTTGACTTAACGGAATAAAATATAATTGAAACAAAAACACTTTCAGAAAGGATGCTATTAAATATTTGAAATTAAAAAAAAAACCACTTATTTAAAATTAGTTAAACTACCAACTGACTTTCAAAGGTATCAAGTACAAAAGAATAAATAATAATAAAAAAGAAAGATATATAAAAAAAAAATAAAATAAAAATAAGAAATTATGAAGGGTTTAAGGCAAGGCTAGAACCTGCGAAAGCCTAACATTCGGTGCATCTGTCTTGCCATCTACACCACGGCTCACTCAAATAACAGAGTAGCGAAAACGAATGATATTCGCCATATACGAAAAAAACTAAAGCAGTGGCTGAAAATACAAATACAATTCAAAGACAATTCTAACGCAATTCAAAAACAATTGGGATTCTTAAGCTAGGTACACACGATGCAAACAATTTGCAGCAAGTCAAAAACAATTTGCAGCAAAAGTTTGCACAACTGTTCACACCAATGCAAATATTGCATGCAAATTACTTGCTGCAATACATTTTTGTTTTGCACGCAAACTTTTGCATGGCTATTTCGTGCAATATATTGCGTGAATGTCTACACGTGTTTTCATTTTTTGTTTGCATTGCTTGCAAGTGACACTCATTTGCAAGTTCTGTTGTTTGGAAAAAGTCAAGGAATAACGACGTGTTTATATTATGTCGGCACAAAAATCGAGAGCTGCTTCTGTTGCTATATTAGCAATTTTGATAAAACGTAAAAAAGGGAGAAAAGAGTTACAAGTTGGCATTGAAACAAACCATCACAATTTTTTTTCGCATGTCAGTGATTTCAATTTTTTATTAGAAAAAGTAAAAAACTACATAACTAAAAAGACACTGTAATGCGTCCTGCGATTCCACCAAATGTACCTATTAAATATAATTAACATTTTTATGAAATTTAATTAATATGTTTATTGATGTAATTTTATTGTTTACAGCTGATTCATATCATTCTCTGATGAATTTAAAAATTTGTTTGTGTCGCCTGATGGTGAAGTGTCATGGCAATATAAACATATATGAAATAAGCAATTACTCTGATATTTTCAATAAATTGTATTTCTTACCAAATTTTTAATTTTATAATTATTTCCGTCGTCATTTTTAATGAATTTAGGCGCTTTGTTTGCTGCAATATTGCCTCTGCAAGCAAACATCACATGCAACCATGCAAACAACTGGCGCAACCAACTTAACGTCAAAATTGTGTATTCAGACGACAAGCAAAAAAAGTTGCCGCAAACAATTATTGCAAATTTTTTGTTTGCAGCAAAATGTTTGCACTCGTGTTCAAACGTGCAAATTTGATTGCAGCAATCAACTTGCTGCAAATTGTTTGCATCGTGTGTACTTAGCTTTAGAATTTGCACGCATAGCAACATAGAAAACGGCCCAAGATTTTTTGTGTGTATATGTGCACACGCATACGAAAATTGATTTGCATTGCTCAACGTTGCTTGAGTTTCCATTGTTATTTTAATTGTTTTAAAATTTTTAAAATATATAATGAAATGTAATGAGAGTTCAGCATATGATCTACATATTGTATTTAACATTTTAGGTTTTTTTTTAGAAATCATAACTCTTTTACAATTAGCTTTACATGCACAAATACATATGTATGTATGTATGTATGTATGTACGGTTGCAGCCACACGCTGATCTACGCTTGCACACATATACATACATATGTATGTCGCTGCCTTGCTTGCTGCGCCACATGGGTTTTGATGAGAAAACTATATAGACTAATAATTCTGTTTCTAGATGGACAATCGTATTGATATGTTCAGATTAAGATTATGATATTCATATCTACATGCCAAACCAAACTGTATGTCTCTAGTATTTGAAATGCATTTTTTACACATTTGGGGGTGTGGGGGCGAATTGGGGACCGGAATCCAAAATCTGACAAAAACCGAAATTGTATTAAATTGGTATCTATATATATGCAGAAGACTTGGAGACTCCAACTCTAAAGATGAATTAGCTAGAATTTTATAACTGGTTCCCGATAATTTCAGTTATCGATAACCTTGCAAATATACAAGTTATCGAATTTCTGAAACAAACTCGTACTGCGCGCTCAATATACGGACCTAACACAAAAAGAATGAACTCTCTAGCTTTTGTATCTTCGGAAATCGACGCGTTCAAACATACGGACAGACGGACAGACGGACAGACGGACGGACGGACGGACAGACAGACGGACATGGCTATATCAACTTTTCTCGTCACCCTGATCAAGAATATATATACTTTATGGGGTCTGCCACGCCTCCTTCTGCCTGTTACATACTTTTAACAAAACCATTATACCCTGATTTCCCATTTTCAATGGGTTCAGGGTATAAAAACGCATTAATTAAATTAGTTAAATCGCCATGAGTGTCACATTAAAGTTTTGATTTGACTTCTGCTCAAACTAGTTTCGGACTTTAGATATGCATATATACATACATATATATATATATATATATATATATATATGATAATACGTAGATTCCTCAAGACGAGCCTCTGGAAACTAACAGCAACAAATATAAACCATAGAATGGTTACACTTGAAGCAAATACCTAAATATGTTTGTACTTGTGTGTGCCTGGTATCGTTTGTAATATGTAAATGTTCAATGATGGAGTCCAGGAATACTTATAATACTTATACTCTGTTATATATGAAATACGAAAACAAAGTATTTTAAATTCAACCTGTAACGATTTTGTGGTTTCATGATAATTAAGAAATTTAGTAATAGTATTTAGTATAAAAGATTTGTGAAAATGTATGTAACAGGCGGAAGGAGACGTCGCGACGTCTTCATATATCTTCTTGATCAGCGCAAAAAAAATAAGTTAATATGTATATTCCTGTCCGTCCATCCGTAGGAACAGAGATCTCGGAAACTACAAAAGCTAAAAAGCTGAAAAGGTTTTAGTCGGCTGCTCGCTACGAGAACCTGAACCCTGCAAAAAAAAAAAAAAAACAGTGATACTCTTTTTCTTCTTCTTCTCTTAATTATTAATAACAAAGTAGAAATATCAATTGGCATAAGGCAAATAAAGTTGTACCTATTGTTAAAGAGCGTCTGATGTCAAACTGCTCATTAATAGCTTATCAAGAATAGGCATTCTGGAGTTTTCGTAATACCCTCTACTTTTGCAATATATATATATGTATGTATCCACATATATATGTACGTATATTTAGGTATATACACCTACATATATAGATTTTGCTCTAGCCGCATATTTGTTGGCTCGGTTCAGCTCCGTATTAGAGAGATTAATTAAGATGCGCATTATGCTGAAATTCAAAACCAAAAAGCCCTAACAGTCGAACCAAAACAAAACATGTGCTGAGACTTACCTGAAAATGCCAAAGGACAAAAACAAACCCGAAAAAAAGGAAAAGAAAACAGGTATGAAGGCTGTAATCGAGACGGCTCGACTACGAGATACCCTGAACCCTGCAAAAAAAAAAGTGATACTCTTCTTCCTTACGGACTTATGAGCACGCTCCTCTGCTAACTGCGCAGTTACTGCCGTGACTTGGGCTGAACTTTGGACGATTATAACTCCAGTTCTAAATGGACGATTTTCATAAAATTCATAAAATTCAGAGTAGATTTAGAATATATAAATCTATCTATGTGCCAAATTGCAAGTCTCTAGTAATTGAAATGCGTTTTTTTTTTCAAATTGGGGGCGAAGGGGGCGTGGCATCCAAAATCTGAAAACTGCATTATCCATAATATTTATCTAAATAAACAAATTGAAATTTTCTAGCTAAAACAGTGTAGAAGTTATGCCCAAAAAACCTAAAAAATGGAAACGAATTTTCGATTTTATATCGATAATTTGGAAATGGGATGAGTTATCGAAAAAAACAAAATAAACTCGTATTGCGTAACTAACTCGTATGAGTGTTTATGTGAAATTTCAGTTCTCTAGCTTTTGTAGTTTCCGAAATCTCGACATTCATACGGACGGACAGACAGACGGACAGGTCTCAATCAATTTATTTTTTTCAGCTGATCAAGAATATAAGTACTTTATGGGGTCTGCGACGTCTCCTTCTGGGTGTTACATACATTTTCACAAAACCATTATACCCTGAATTACCATTTTCAATGGGTTCAGGGTATAATAAAAAATACATCCCAAATAATATGTTGCTTCAAAAGGAAGAGCTTTTCTTACAGTAAAATACATTAAGAAAAATCCCCTGTAGACAAAATAAATAAAAGAGAAAGACAAACCTCAGAAAGAGTGATTGAACTCTATTAGGAGACAAAAAGCTTTGTCCCTGAACCAAGCAACGACTAAGGCATCGTTTGTGCGTACTTCTACCTGGCTGCCAAATCCAATCAGAATAAGGAACCCAACTTAAATGTCGTCCATGCAATGCGTGCCTTGTTATCAAAGTACAGTAGAGCACCAACAGCTTCAAATGTTTGTTTCGCAACTCGGCGAAACCAATGCGTCGAGTTCTAGTGTAAATGGATGTAAGACACATATCAAAGGATGCGATATATCAGGCAATGTATAGGATAGACGATAAGGTATGTGCCATGCTGAAATTGCAAAATCTGAGTATCTATAATATGTATCTAAATATATAAATTTGAAGTCCCTAGTTAAAACGGTGTAGAAGTTATGCTCAAAAAACGAATTTTCGAATGAATTATCGAAGAAACAAAATATTTCCCATTTTCAATGGGTTCAGGGTATAACATGTAAGAAATCTGTAGTCGGGACTGCTCGACTTCGAAATCCCCTGAGCCCTTCTTCGAACGAATAATATTCCAAGAATTCTTTGATTCGCTTCTCCACGCATAACAAACTATACATGCAAACTCACGCGCACACACACACACTGATGTACGCTTGTACGCCTGTATGTGTGTAAGCATTGCAGGCGGCTTGCTGTCTTGCTGCCTTTGTTGCTGGGCCGCGTGAGGTTTGCTGCCATAACTTCTTTGATTAATAATTCTGACAATCGTATTCAACTGCTAAGATTATGGTCTTGACATTAATATCTATATGTCTCTTGTAATTGAAATACATTTTTTGCACATTTGGTGGTGTGGGGGGAATCGGGGACAGGAATCCAAAATCTGACAAAGCCCGACTCTACCTCTAAAGATGAACGAGATATAATTTTATAACTGACAAACAAACAAACTCGTACTGCGCACACAAAAAGAATGAGCTCTCTAGCTCTTATATCTTCGGGAATCGATGCATCAAACATTTGGACAGACGGACATGGCTATATCAGCTCTTCTCATCTTCCTGATCAAAAATATATATACTTTTTTAGGTCTGCCACGCATCCTTCTGCGTGTTACATACTTTTAACAAAACCATTATACCCTGATTTCCCATTTTCAATAGGCTCAGGATATAATAAAAAGTATAGTGCCACAGCGGAGCTTATTAACCCGTAACATAAGGGTTGATAACGACCCCACCCAAAGGACCTATTGAGTATTATAAGCATGTTGCTCAACTGAAATTGGCGGCGTCATAAGCAAAGACTGATTACCACACACGAGCACAGAAGGAAGGGGCGAGGCCCCCCGCTTGATAGATGATAGACCTGAATTCCACTTGAAGTGTGAGCATATATCAAAAGCAACTAAATAAATTGAAACGCAGCCAAGCTCTCATGAAAGTGGCTTTTGGTTTAGGGCCTTCACGTGCCCAGTGGCCAATTTGGTGCTGAGCACTCACTAAAAATTCAGACACGTAACACTCGACACATACAAATTTACAAATCAAGTGCCAAGCACACACACAACAACCAGGTACATCCACACGAACGCACAAGTGTGGATCGTTCCGGATCGTAGCTAGTCTTCTGAGGGCCAGGAAGAGACGCGCTCCAATAGTTCGTACGCTTTATGGGGTTTGTGAGCATTGTTTAGTCATTTCGTGAATTTCTGAATTGGTTCCATTTTGCACCTTTCCACTGGCCGCACTTGGCACTACGTTCTGTTGCTTCTGCTAGTTCTTCTTCTTCTTGTCATCACGTTCGAGCCATCCCGCGTCGCTACCATTGTAATAAACAAGTAAGAAGGCTCTAGTCGAGACGACTCGACCACGAGATACCCTAAGCCCTAAAAAAAAAAAAAAAATAATAATTATAATAATCATAATACTCTTCTTCTTTACGAACGTATAAGTGCGCGCATCGCAAACCGCGCAGTTGCTGTCGTAGCTTGGTGGTGGGTTGGGCTATACTTTAAAAATTTATAGCTTGAGTTACGGAAAAACGCAAAATAAACTCGTACTGCGTAACTAACATACGAGTATTCATGCTTTTGTAGTTTCCGAAATCTCGACGTTCATTCGGACGGACGGACGGACGGACAGACGAACAGGGCTATATCAACTTATTTTTTTGTGCTGGTCATCTGAATATATATGCTTTGTGGGGTCTCCTACCTGTTACAAACGTTTTTACAAAACCATTATACGCTGAATTTTAATTTGCAATGTGATCAGGGTATAAAAATTCTCAAGAATGCTTAAGCAGATTTCTGCGGGGCCCATACTAAAGACCAGACATTAGCATTTCAAGCCACCAATTGCGTCATAGAAAGAGTGTGTGAGTATGTGAACTACTTTTATGTGCGCTGCGAGTAGACGCAGTCGCAGCCGCAGTTGGCGCAAGAAAAGTTAAGGAAAACAAGTAAGAAGGCTCTAGTCGAGACAACTCGACTGCGAGATACCCCAAGCCCTGCAAAAAATCTAATACTCTTCTTCTTTACGCACTCATAGGCGCGCTCTGCTAACCGCGCAGTTGCTGCCGTGGCTTGGGGGTGGGTTGGGCTGAACTTCGGACGCTTATAACTCCCTTTCTAGATGGACGATGTTCATGAAACTTTCGGAATATATTAATAGCATTAAAATGTGTTTATTTTCCAAATTACAAGTCTTTATTATTTGAAATGCGTTTTCTTTTAAATTGGCGTCGAAGGGGGCTTGACATCCAAAATCTGAAAATTACAAAATCTGTGTATACATAATATCTATCTAAATTAATAAATTCGATAAGTCTCTAGCTAAAACGGTGTAGAAGTTGTGCTCAAAAAACGTAAAAGAGTAAACGAAATTTCGATTTTCGTTTGATAATTTGGAAATGGGATGAGTTATCGAAAAAAACAAATTAAACTCGTATTGCGTAACTTACATACGAGTATTCATATGAGCTTTCAGCTCTGTAGCTTTTGTAGTTTCCGAAATCTAGACGTTCATACGGATGGACGGACAGATGGACAAGGCTATATCAACTTACTTTTTCGTGCTGATTTACCTGTTACATACATTTTCACAACCAATATACTCTGAATTCCTATTTTCAATGGGTTCAGGGTATAAAACAAGTAAGAAAACTCTAGTCGAGAGTGCTCGACTAGATAATACCCTGAACCCAATTTTAATAAAATAAAATAATAATCTGTACTGTGGTTTGGTTTTTTGTAAATATCTTGAAAATGCATCAATTTTAGTGCTGAAAATGGCAAAAAAAAAAAAAAAAAACTTCTTTATTTTGACAAATAGTTAAATATATTGCTCTTGATTAGTACTAAAATTAATCAATTTTCAAGATAATTACAAACAAAACCAGTGTCGAACGTGACAAAAAGTTGACTTTTCTGGAGAATTACCCATATGGATAAATCAGAAAGTATACATAAGAATGTATGCGTGTAACGTTCAAAATGTACATTTATACATGGCATTGCCAGAAAAAAATAATAATAGATGGCGCTTATATTCGTTGAAATTCGAAAAATGTTATATTATTAAATATCATTAAAAATAGGCCCAACAAATAGACGTTCCTCGATTAACACGCATCACCTTAATTAACACAGACACTTCATAATTGTAAAAGAAATATATCAATGCCACTCGAAGCTGTAATAGCCATAGTAAATAAGTTTACTGCTAAAGCGCCATCTATCAAGTTAAAATTTTTAGACCATGCTACACTAGTTTTGAATGTACATGTGTGCATACATATTTTTTTTTTGTTCATTATTTTCTGTTGACTTAACGGAATAAAATATAATTGAAACAAAAACACTTTCAGAAATGATGCTATTAAATATTTGAAATTAAAAAAAAAAACACTTATTTAAAATTAGTTAAACTACCAACTGACTTTCAAAGGTATCAAGTACAAAAGAATAAATAATAATAAAAAAGAAAGATATATAAAAAAAATAAAATAAAAATAAGAAATTATGAAGGGTTTAAGGCAAGGCTAGAACCTGCGAAAGCCTAACATTCGGTGCATCTGTCTTGCCATCTACACCACGGCTCACTCAAATAACAGAGTAGCGAAAACGAATGATATTCGCCATATACGAAAAAAAACTAAAGCAGTGGCTGAAAATACAAATACAATTCAAAGACAATTCTAACGCAATTCAAAAACAATTGGGATTCTTAAGCTAGGTACACACGATGCAAACAATTTGCAGCAAGTCAAAAACAATTTGCAGCAAAAGTTTGCACAACTGTTCACACCAATGCAAATATTGCATGCAAATTACTTGCTGCAATACATTTTTGTTTTGCACGCAAACTTTTGCATGGCTATTTCGTGCAATATATTGCGTGAATGTCTACACGTGTTTTCATTTTTTGTTTGCATTGCTTGCAAGTGACACTCATTTGCAAGTTCTGTTGTTTGGAAAAAGTCAAGGAATAACGACGTGTTTATATTATGTCGGCACAAAAATCGAGAGCTGCTTCTGTTGCTATATTAGCAATTTTGATAAAACGTAAAAAAGGGAGAAAAGAGTTACAAGTTGGCATTGAAACAAACCATCACAATTTTTTTTCGCATGTCAGTGATTTCAATTTTTTATTAGAAAAAGTAAAAAACTACATAACTAATGCGTCCTGCGATTCCACCAAATGTACCTATTAAATATAATTAACATTTTTATGAAATTTAATTAATATGTTTATTGATGTAATTTTATTGTTTACAGCTGATTCATATCATTCTCTGATGAATTTAAAAATTTGTTTGTGTCGCCTGATGGTGAAGTGTCATGGCAATATAAACATATATGAAATAAGCAATTACTCTGATATTTTCAATAAATTGTATTTCTTACCAAATTTTTAATTTTATAATTATTTCCGTCGTCATTTTTAATGAATTTAGGCGCTTTGTTTGCTGCAATATTGCCTCTGCAAGCAAACATCACATGCAACCATGCAAACAACTGGCGCAACCAACTTAACGTCAAAATTGTGTATTCAGACGACAAGCAAAAAAAGTTGCCGCAAACAATTATTGCAAATTTTTTGTTTGCAGCAAAATGTTTGCACTCGTGTTCAAACGTGCAAATTTGATTGCAGCAATCAACTTGCTGCAAATTGTTTGCATCGTGTGTACTTAGCTTTAGAATTTGCACGCATAGCAACATAGAAAACGGCCCAAGATTTTTTGTGTGTATATGTGCACACGCATACGAAAATTGATTTGCATTGCTCAACGTTGCTTGAGTTTCCATTGTTATTTTAATTGTTTTAAAATTTTTAAAATATATAATGAAATGTAATGAGAGTTCAGCATATGATCTACATATTGTATTTAACATTTTAGGTTTTTTTTTAGAAATCATAACTCTTTTACAATTAGCTTTACATGCACAAATACATATGTATGTATGTATGTATGTACGGTTGCAGCCACACGCTGATCTACGCTTGCACACATATACATACATACATACATACATATGTATGTCGCTGCCTTGCTTGCTGCGCCACATGGGTTTTGATGAGAAAACTATATAGACTAATAATTCTGTTTCTAGATGGACAATCGTATTGATATGTTCAGATTAAGATTATGATATTCATATCTACATGCCAAACCAAACTGTATGTCTCTAGTATTTGAAATGCATTTTTTACACATTTGGGGGTGTGGGGGCGAATTGGGGACCGGAATCCAAAATCTGACAAAAACCGAAATTGTATTAAATTGGTATCTATATATATGCAGAAGACTTGGAGACTCCAACTCTAAAGATGAATTAGCTAGAGTTTTATAACTGGTTCCCGATAATTTCAGTTATCGATAACCTTGCAAATATACAAGTTATCGAATTTCTGAAACAAACTCGTACTGCGCGCTCAATATACGGACCTAACACAAAAAGAATGAACTCTCTAGCTTTTGTATCTTCGGAAATCGACGCGTTCAAACATACGGACAGACGGACAGACGGACAGACGGACGGACGGACGGACGGACGGACAGACAGACGGACATGAATATATCAACTTTTCTCGTCACCCTGATCAAGAATATATATACTTTATGGGGTCTGCCACGCCTCCTTCTGCCTGTTACATACTTTTAACAAAACCATTATACCCTGATTTCCCATTTTCAATGGGTTCAGGGTATAATAATAAAGAAAGAAATAAAAAAAAAATGAATTTAAAATAAGAAAGTATGTAAGGCTTAGGCGAGACTTGAACCTGCGTCACCTTAGCATTCGTTGCATCTGCTTAGCCACCTACACCACGGCCCACTTAAACAACACAGTAGCGAAAACGAATGAAATTCGCCATATACGAAAAATAAACTAAGGCAGTGGCCGAAAAATACAGTTCAAAGACAATGCTAACGCAATTCAAAAACAATTGTGATTCTTAGAATATACACGCAAAGCAACATAGAAAACGGCCCAAGATTTTTTGTGTGTATATGTGCACACGCATACGAAAATTGATTTGCATTGCTCAACGTTGCTTGCATTTCCATTGTTATTTTAATTGTTTTAAAATTTTTAAAATACATACATATATGATGGAATGTAATGAGAGTTTCAGCATATGATCTACATATTTTATTTGACATATTAGGTTTTTTTAGAAATCATAACTCTTTTACAATTAGCTTTACATGCACAAATACATATGTATGTATGTATGTACGATTGCAGCCACACGCTGATCTACGCTTGCACACATAAACATACATACATACATACATACATATGTATGTATGTATGTATGTGTGCCCGCAATGCGCCTTGCTGTCTCGCTGCCTTTGTTGCTGCGCCACATGGGTTTTGATGAGAAAACTTTGATGATTATTAATTCTGTTTCTAGATGGACAATCGTATTGATTTCTTCAGATTATGATTATGATATTCATATCTATATGCTAAGCCAAACTGCATGTCTCTAGTATTTGAAATGCATTTTTTTCACATTTGGGGGTGGTGGGGCGAAGTGGGGGCCGAAATCCAAAATCTGACAAAAACCGAAATTGTATTAAACTAGTATCTATATATATGCAGAAGACTCGGAGACTCTAACTCTAAAGATGAATTAGCTAGAATTTTATAGCTGGTTCCCGATAATTTCGTTTATCGAGAACTTTGTAAATATACAAGTTATCGAATTTCTGAAACAAACTCGTACTGCGCGCTCAATATATGGACCTAACACAAAAAGAATGAACTCTCTAGCTTTTGTATCTTCGGAAATCGACGCGTTCAAACATACGGACAGACAGACAGACGGACAGACGGACAGACGGACATGGCTATATCAACTTTTCTCGTCACCCTGATCAAGAATATATATACTTTATGGGGTCTGCCACGCCTCCTTCTGCCTGTTACATACTTTTAACAAAACCATTATACCCTGATTTCCCATTTTCAATGGGCTCAGGGCATAAAAAGGGGCTAATGGATTTGCCACGATAATGCAAGCAGAGTTGAATCTTTGGGGCCAGGTCATTAGCAGTCAATGTCTACACGTGACGACTCGGCACCTTCAGCCGATCCCCTAGGCCAGCACCTGCAGACAACAGATTGACCATCATCACGGATCATCCGTTAAAAGTCACAAGCTCCGTTGCCCACTGACATTTCAATCAGACAGCTGATGAAGATAACCACATGATTAGACATACATTTGTATGAAATGACCCACATACGTAAAATAACAACAACGTGTAAAAAATGTAATTAATTTTATAAGTGTATGATATATATGTATATATTTGCCGGAAAATTAGAAATATTAATGTATAATCAGTTCAGCGAATAAGATTTCAATTTATTTGTAATATGTAACTTTATTCGACCCCCTGCTCATCTGAGTGGGTCAGAAATGCAATGGGAGTTTGGGGGCTTTTGCTTTTTGCACGCCAGTTTCAATTATTCGGCTCTTAATTTCGTGATCTGAGGTACATATGTATATTCGTATTTCCGTTGCTTTATCGTATGCGAAACGTATAAAAGCAATTCAAATTAAATCAAAACAGGAACAGCCGCACTGCTGCGACCTCTGCCTCTGCTAACTCTCTCTGTTGCTGCGTTCAGCCCTTTTTCTGCCTCACTATCTATAGCTTTTTTTCGTCGTCGTCAACTGAGCGCTGATTCCGTTGTTACGTCGCTTTGCGTTTGCGCGAGTGAATTTTGGACGCAATGCGCTCAATTGGTTCGATGGTATGATGGTTGGCACTCTGGACTTTGAATCCAGCGACCCGAGTTTAAATCTCTGTAGAACCTTCAGCTTTTTTCAAGCCAAGCGCGAATGCATTTTTATACCCTGAACCCATTGAGAATGGGAAATCAGATTGTAATGGTTTTGTCCGTCTGTCCGTCCGTATGAACGTCGAGATTTCGGAAACTACAAACGCTAGGGAGCTGCTTAATTTTACATGTACATATACTCGTATGTTAGTTACGCAGTACGGGTTTGTTTTGTTTTTTCGATGGCTCATTTCATTAGATAGATATAATGAATACGCAGATTTTGTTATATTCAGGTTTTGGATGCCACGCCCCCTTCGCCCACAATATGCAAAAATCGCATTGCAAATACTAGAGACTCGAAATTTGGCAAATAGATACATTTAGATGCTATTAATGTGTTCTAAAAGTTTCATACAGATAGTCCTTCTAGAAATGGAGTTATAAGCGTCCAAAATATAGCCCAACCCACCACCAAGCCACGGCAGCAACTGCGCAGTCAGCAGAGCGCGAATTATGTACTTCTTTTTATACCCTGAACCCATTGAAAATGGGAAATCAGGGTATAATGGTTTTGTTAAAAGTATGTAACAGGCAGAAGGAGGCGTGGCAGACCCCATAAAGTATATATATTCTTGATCAGGGTGACGAGAAAAGTTGATATAGCCATGTCCGTCTGTCTGTCCGTCCGTCTGTCCGTCTGTCCGTATGTTTGAACGCGTCGATTTCCGAAGATACAAAAGCTAGAGAGTTCATTCTTTTTGTGTTAGGTCCGTATATTGCACGCGCAGTACGAGTTTGTTTCAGAAATTCGATAACTTGTATATTTGCAAGGTTATCGATAACTGAAATTATCGGGAACCAGTTATAAAACTCTAGCTAATTCATCTTCAGAGCTAGAATCTCCGAGTCTTCTGCATATATATAGATACCAATTTAATACAATTTCGGTTTTTGTCAGATTTTGGATTCCGGACCCCAATTCGCCCCACCACCCCTAAATGTGTAAAAAATGCATTTCAAATACTAGAGACATGCAGTTTGGTTTAGCATATAGATATGAATATCATAATCTTAATCTGAACATATCAATACGATTGTCCATCTAGAAACAGAATTATTAATCTATAAAGTTTTCTCATCAAAACCCATGTGACGCAGCAAGCAAGGCAGCGACACAGCATGACGCATTGCGGGCGCACATACATACATACATACATATGTATGTATGTATGTATATGTGTGCAAGCGTAGATCAGCGTGTGGCTGCAATCGTACATATGTACATACATACATATGTATTTGTGCATGTAAAGCTAATTGTAAAAGAGTTATGATTTCTAAAAAAACCTAATATGTCAAATAAAATATGTAGATCATATGCTGAAACTCTCATTACATTCCATCATATATGTATGTATTTTAAAAATTTTAAAACAATTAAAATAATGGAAATGCAAGCAACGTTGAGCAATGCAAATCAATTTTCGTATGCGTGTGCACATATACACACAAAAAATCTTGGGCCGTTTTCTATGTTGCTATGCGTGCAAATTCTAAGAATCACAATTGTTTTTGAATTGCGTTAGAATTGTCTTTGAATTGTATTTGTATTTTCAGCCACTGCTTTAGTGTTTCTTTCGTATATGGCGAATTTCATTCGTTTTCGCTACTCTGTCGTTTAAGTGAGCCGTGGTGTAGATGGCTAGACAGATGCACCGAATGTTAGGCCGTCGCAGGTTCTAGCCTCGCCTAAGCCTTTCATAGTTTCTTATTTTTAATTTTTTTTTTTATTTCTTTCTTTCTTATTATTTATTCTTTTGTATTCGATACCGTTGAAAGTCAGTTAGTAGTTTAACTAATTGTGAATAAGTGCGTTTTTTTTTATTTTAATTTCAAATAGTTAATAGCATCATTTCTGAAAGTGTTTTTGTTTCAATTATTTTTTATTCCGTTAAGTCAACAGAAAATAATGAACAGAAAGGTTGCCCAAATAACAAAAGCACGTGACATCTGCGGTTTTCCTATATGTATGCCCACATGTACATTCAATACTAGTCTAGCATGGTCTAAAAATGTAAACTTGCTAGATGGCGCTTTAGCAGTTAACTTATTTAGTATGGCTATTACAGATTCGAGTGGCATTGATATATTTCTTTTAGAATTATGAAGTGTCTGTGTTAATTAAGGTGATGTTTGTTAATCGAAGAATGACTATTTGTTGGGTCTATTTATAATGATATTTAATAATATAACATTTTTCGAATTTCAACTAATATAAGCGCCATCTGTTATTATTTTTTTTTTGCCAATGCCATGTATATATACATGTACATACATATGTACATTTTGAACGTTACACGCACACATTCTTATATATGTATACTTTCTGATTTATCCATATGGGTAATTCTCCAGAAAAGTCAACTTTTTGTCACGTTCGACACTGGTTTTTTGTAATTATCTTGGAAACGGATTAATTTTAGTACTAAACAAGAGCAATATATTTAACTATTTGTCAAAATAAAGAAGTTTTTTGCCATTTTCAGCACTAAAATTGATGCATTTTCAAGATAATTACAAAAAACCAAACCACAGTACAGATTATTATATTATTTTATTAAAATTGGGTTCAGGGTATTATCTAGTCGAGCACTCTCGACTAGAGTTTTCTTACTTGTTTAGATTAATACATGTTCTTTATTTGAGGCATAGAATACAACTGAGCGACTTATTCAATTCTAAGGGGTTTTTTATATAATTCTTTTTGTTTCCAAACATGGTGAAATACTCTTATGCTAGGCAGCGGAGGCTGCGATAATTGTTTATGTTTACAATATTGGAGCTGCGTCTTATTACTAAAGTGTGTTTATATTATGCAGCTGGGCTGTGACCAAAAAGTGTCAAATAGCCTTTGATAGCTAGTTTGTTGTTTATATTATGTAGCTGTGACAAATATCATTGTTTACAATATTGGGTCTGCTCTTGAGTTAGCAATAAGTGTCCGTTATTCTTATGATACTTATGGCTCAAGAGTTTTTTACATTAAGGAGGATTGTAAACCTTTAGTGTCGACTGTAGTTCTTGGAAATGCAGCTAATGGTATGGTGTCAGCTGACGCTGTGAGAAGTGATGCTGATGGCATAACTCGCGCGCCTATACGTGCGTAAAGAAGAAGAGTGTCACTTATTTTCCAGGGTTCAGGGTATCTCGTAGTCAAGCCGTCTCGACTAGAGCCTTCTTACTTGTTTTATATATGTAACAGGCAGAAGGAGACGTCGCAGACCCCATAAAGAGTATAGATTCTTGATCAGCATAAAAAAAATAAGTTGATCTAGCCCTTTTCGTCTGCCCGTCTGTATGAACGTCAACACGTGGAGAACGGAAACTACAAAAGCTACAGAGCTGAAATTTTACATGAATACTCGTATGTTAGTTAAGCAGTACGAAAATGAACGCGTCGATTTGCGAATATATAAGAGCTAGAGAGTTCATTCTTTTTGTGTTAGACTCGTATATTTCACGCGCAGTACCAGTTTGTTTCAGAAATTGGATTACCTTTATATTTCCTAAGTTATCGATATAAACATTTATCGAGAATCAGTTATAAAATTATATCTCGTTCATCTTTAGAGTTAGAGTCTCCAAGTCTTCTGCGTAATAGATATTAATTTATTACAATATCGGGTTTTGCCAGATTTTGGATTCCGGTCCCCAATTTCCCCCACACCCCCAAATTTGTAAAAAAATGCATTTCAAGTACTAGAGAGATACATTTTGAAATGTCATGATCATAACCTGAAAATTCGATTACGATTGTCCGTCTAGAAAAATAATTATTAATCAAAGAAGTTGTGACAGCAAAAACCATGCAGCACAGCAAGATAGGCAGCGAGACAGCAAGCCGCCTGCACACATACATGTCTATAAGCATAGATCAAAGTGTAAGTGCGCTCGTGATTTTGCATGTATAGCTTCTTACGCGTGGAAAATCGAAGCGAAGCATTCTTGGAATATTATTCGTTCGAAGAAGGGCACAGGGGATCTCGTAATCGAGCAGTCTCGACTACAGGTTTCTTACTTGTTATTAAATTTTTTTGCTTGCCTAGGGGAAAAGTAAAAGTTGGCTGGTTGGTAGGTTCTGCAAATGGCCGAAACACCGGAAATATGAACACAATTTCTCAAACTGGCCAAAAGACTGACAGAGCATGGACGAATTTGTCGTTGCTCAATTAGCAAAATGCCTACGAGTTGCTTTTGCATTTTGCTGTCTAAAGGCAAAAAGTTTCAATGGTCGCGGACATGGTCATCATTATAACTTAAGCGTTTTTCAAGTGTTTAGATAACATGATACATGAAATAAAACTGGAAAAACTAACAATCCAGCTACCAATGGACCACAAGCCACAGACATCGGACATCTCACATCGGACAACAGCTAGCCACATGGCTCAAGCAGTTGCTAAGATAGCCTACAACCTTTTTTGGTTAAACCACTATTCCTCCAGCTCTAGCTGCCCCTCCTACTCCACGCACAGTTGGCCCGTTACAATGTTCATTTATAACGAATTTCAACATTGAAATGTTGAAAATTTGTTAAGCAGCCTTGTGCGGATCATGGACCGAACCATTTCGCCTGCCCATCTGTCTGTCTGCCCGGGGAGGAATTTTTCTCTCTTCATGTTTTTTTCTATTATTTTTTTAAACTCTGTTTTTCCGTGTATTGCTTTAAACAAATCATCTTCTTTCATGTCGTCTGGCTGTCTGTCAGTGCAGGTGCTGTCTAAAACACATTAGTTCGTAGCTTAATTAATGCTTTTGTGTTAATTACCGCAACAAAAACAATATAAAATGTTTTAAAACTACTAAACAACAACAAAAACACGAGATGCCTAAAATCTTCAACACATAATGAAACTTCATGCGTGTGTATCAAAGAATTGTGAAACTAAGTTGTGTGTGTGTGTGTTTTTTTTTTTTTTTTTTGCTTTTTTTAACGTTATTGAACTGTGATATTATATAGCGCAGGTCTTCGCTGGAACCTGCTTCATTAACTAAAAATTATAAATTATTTAGTATCAAGATGAGTTAAGGTTTTGCCAGATTCGTAGGCTTTGACACCTCTTCGGCACGTTTCACTTCACAATTCGCAAACGAAATTGACCTAATATTCAAAAAAGAAAGAAATCAGAAGTACCAAGTAAGAAGGCTCTAGTCGAGACGGCTCGACTACGAGATACCCTGCAAAAAAGTCTTCTTTACGCACTTATGAGCGCGAATTATGTACTTCTTTTTTAGATTAATACATGTTCTTTATTTGAGGCATAGAATACAACTGAGCGACTTATTCAATTCTAAGGGTTTTTTTATATAATTCTTTTTGTTTCCAATCATGGTGAAATACTCTTATGCTAGGCAGCGGAGGCTGCGATAATTGTTTATGTTTACAATATTGGAGCTGCGTCTTATTACTAAAGTGTGTTTATATTATGCAGCTGGGCTGTGACCAAAAAGTGTCAAATAGCCTTTGATAGCTAGTGGAGGCTGCGATGCTTGTTTATATTATATAGCTGTGACAAATATTATTGTTTACAATATTGGGTCTGCTCTTGAGTTAGCAATAAGTGTCCGTTATTCTTATGATACTTATGGCTCAAGTGTTTTTTACATTAAGGAAGATTGTAAGCCTTTAGTGTCGACTGTAGTTCTTGGAAATGCAGCTAATGGTATGGTGTCAGCTGACGCTGTGAGAAGTGATGCTGATGGCATAACTCGCGCGTTCTGCTAACTGCGCAGTTGCTGCCGTGGCTTGGGGGTGGGTTGGGCTGATCTTTGGACGCTTACAACTCCATTTCTAGATGGACGGTCTTCATGAAATTTTTAGAGTAGATTAAAAGAATCTAAAACTATCTATGTGCCAAATTGCAAGTCTGTAGTATTTGAAATGCCTTTTTTTTTCAAATTGGTGGCGAAGGGGGCGTGGCATAAAAATGGTGAAAATTACATTATCTGCGTATCCATAATATCTATCGAAATATATAAAGTTGAAGTCTCTAGTTAAAACGGTGTAGAAATTATTATGAAAAACATAAAAAAATGTAAACGAATTTTCGATTTTTGATCGATAATTTGGAAATGGGATGAGTTATCGAAAATACAAAACAAACTCGTACTGCGTAACTAACATACGAGTGTTCATGTAATTTTCATAATGTAAATTTCAGCACTCTTATCTCGACGTTCATACAGACGCACAGACGGACAGCCGGACGGACGGACAGACGGACGGATAGGTTCAGGGTATAAAAAGCATTGTGATCGGGTGTATCCGTCAACATGAATCACAAATAGTTCAATTTATCAATTAACTAATGTTCCCCTCAAAATATTTGTATAGCTATATATTATTCATGCACTTACTGTGTTTCCATTAGTGATTAGAGCTGTAAAACAATTGATGGAACTATCGGTCTATCGTATTTTTATAGTTTCACATCACTTGTTTTAGCTAAATTTTGCAGGTCGATAGTAAGTTTAGGTAAGAAATAAAATTATATTTAATAGGCAATAAAGTATGAGTCAGAGCGAATGTTCAGCAAAGCTGGACAAATTATAACGAGCCGACGAGCTGCCTTAAAACCTAAGCATGTGGACATGTTCCTTTTTCTTCATCACAATTCTTGGATCTTGGCAGAACACTGAAAGATCTACATTTAATTTTAACTTAATTCAAACTTGTTATACTCTGTTCCCTTAAAAAGGGAAAAAGAGTATATTGGGTTTGTGCAATGTCCGTCTTGCTGTCCGTCCGTCTGTCCGTATGAACGCAAGATATTTCGGCGCTATTAGAGCTAGAGACTTGAAATTTTAAACATATACTCATATATGTTCCCGAATTATAAAGTGTACAAATTTTCCCGATCCGCCCTCTAGGGGCGTGGCAAATCGGAAAACTCTTCCGCCCATAGGCAAGTTATCATACTAGATGATGAGCTAGAGAGTTGCAATTTGGAATGTATACTCGGGGTGACAACCCAAGTTCAAAAAGCTATGGCAGATATATCTACGCCCACAGGGGGCGTGGCAAACCGCAAAAGTTTATATCTCCTACAGTTTTAGAGCTAGAGGCTTGAAATTTGGTTAGTTCAGTTACTAATGACCTCCTATATCGATTACCCAAAAATAATTTTTCAGCCTCTTTGGGGGCGTGGCATATCGAAAAATACCCTGTAATTTTCGCATTTTTGGAATGTAAGCAACCAAATTTTGCAGTCATGTTAGCCTCGGCCCTTTCTAAGAACTGGCAAAAAATTATGCATCTACGCCCACTGGGGCGTGGCAAATCGGCAAAGAAGTTTGTTGTGGCCAACTGCATAATTCATGCATATAATAGCTTATTAGCAATTGCTAAGATGGCAGAAATCATTTTAACATAAATATAATAATATTAATAAATTTAAAAAAAAATAAAATTTATAAGTTTTCGATTAATAAATAAAAAGTTTCCAGCGGGATTCGAACCTAGGTCTTTTAAAAACAACATGTAATCGTTAGCTAAACCTAAATAAATTCACAGCTGACCAGCTGATCAGCAGTTTGTGACAATACAAAACAATACAATCGCACTTCTTGCAATATGTATACACACTTGGATGTGTATACACAAATACAAACATCTGTGTACATACATACATACATATATGCATGCATAGAAAAACTGCTTGCCAAGCAAGCAGCGTGGCAAATTGGAAAATTAGTTTTAGTTTTAGCTTAAATGCACAATTCATATGCGTATGTTTATAAATTATGTTTATGTTTATAAATTGTTGCGGCTAACTGCAACGTTCTTACTTGTTTTTTTTTTTTTTTTTTTTTTTTTTTTGAGTGTAAGCAACCAAATTTTGCAGTTATGTTACCCTCGGCCCTTTCTAAGAACTGGCCATGCGTCTACGCCCACTGGGGGCGTGGAAAATCGGTAAAGAAGTTTGTTGTAGCCAACTGCATATTTCATGCCTATAATAGCTTAGTAATAATTGCTAAGATGGCAGATAATTAATATAATAGTATAAAATACACATATATAAACAAGTAAGAAAGCTATAGTCGAGACTGCTCGACTACGAAATCCCCTGAGCCCTTCTTCGAACGAATAATATTCCGAGAATGCTTCGTTTCGATTCTCCACGCGTAAGAGACTATAAACTAGGGTTGTTGATAATATATCAAAATATCAATATATCGATATTTTTATAAAAAAAATATATATTTATATCGTGATATTTTTTTTGCCCAAATATCGAATATTTTTGCGATATATTTGATATATCGTTGGTCACACATTGTGAGACATTCTGAATCAAAATGGTTAAAACGAATTATTCAGATTTCAAAAATGGAACAGCAAAATGCAATTTATGCCCCAAAATAATAAAAACAAGTTGTAACACATCAAATATGGCAATGCATATAAAAAACAACATTATGATGAATTTAGAAGACCAAGGTGATACCTTCGAAAACGACCACAATAGGTCAATATTGAAAGTACACATTGCAGAAGAGGAAACTTGAGATGTAACGCAGCTTGCCACAAACTTCTTGGGAAAGCAATCCGATAATTTTTTGGAATTCTCAAAAGGCCATCGAAGATCAATTACGATCAGCCCCTGGTAGCTTGGTGCCTTTGGAGCGACTTGCTTCGCCAATAAAATGAGTTGTTTGCGGCTCACGAAGTCGTATGACGGATTCTCACATATCAGAACGCGTTTTTTTTTTTTTTTTTTTTATACCCTGAACCCATTGAAAATGGGAAATCAGGGTATAATGGTTTTGTTAAAAGTATGTAACAGGCAGAAGGAGGCGTGGCAGACCCCATAAAGTATATATATTCTTGATCAGGGTGACGAGAAAAGTTGATATAGCCATGTCCGTCTGTCTGTCCGTCCGTCCGTCCGTCCGTCCGTCTGTCCGTCTGTCCGTATGTTTGAACGCGTCGATTTCCGAAGATACAAAAGCTAGAGAGTTCATTCTTTTTGTGTTAGGTCCGTATATTGAGCGCGCAGTACGAGTTTGTTTCAGAAATTCGATAACTTGTATATTTGCAAGGTTATCGATAACTGAAATTATCGGGAACCAGTTATAAAATTCTAGCTAATTCATCTTTAGAGTTGGAGTCTCCAAGTCTTCTGCATATATATAGATACCAATTTAATACAATTTCGGTTTTTGTCAGATTTTGGATTCCGGTCCCCAATTCGCCCCCACACCCCCAAATGTGTAAAAAATGCATTTCAAATACTAGAGACATACAGTTTGGTTTGGCATGTAGATATGAATATCATAATCTTAATCTGAACATATCAATACGATTGTCCATCTAGAAACAGAATTATTAGTCTATATAGTTTTCTCATCAAAACCCATGTGGCGCAGCAAGCAAGGCAGCGACATACATATGTATGTATGTATGTATGTATATGTGTGCAAGCGTAGATCAGCGTGTGGCTGCAATCGTACATACATACATACATACATATGTATTTGTGCATGTAAAGCTAATTGTAAAAGAGTTATGATTTCTAAAAAAAAACCTAAAATGTTAAATACAATATGTAGATCATATGCTGAACTCTCATTACATTTCATTATATATTTTAAAAATTTTAAAACAATTAAAATAACAATGGAAACTCAAGCAACGTTGAGCAATGCAATTTGCGTTTTCTATGTTGCTATGCGTGCAAATTCTAAGAATCACAATTGTTTTTGAATTGCGTTAGAATTGTCTTTGAATTGTATTTGTATTTTCAGCCACTGCTTTAGTTTTTTTTCGTATATGGCGAATATCATTCGTTTTCGCTACTCTGTTATTTGAGTGAGCCGTGGTGTAGATGGCAAGACAGATGCACCGAATGTTAGGCTTTCGCAGGTTCTAGCCTTGCCTTAAACCCTTCATAATTTCTTATTTTTATTTATTTTTTATTTTTTTTATATATCTTTCTTTTTGTATTTGATACCTTTGAAAGTCAGTTGGTAGTTTAACTAATTTTAAATAAGTGTTTTTTTTTTTAATTTCAAATATTTAATAGCATCATTTCTGAAAGTGTTTTTGTTTCAATTATATTTTATTCCGTTAAGTCAACAGAAAATAATGAAAAAAAAAAGTCTGCACAAATAACAAAAGCACGTGACATCTGCGGTTTTCCTATATGTATGCACACATGTACATTCAAAACTAGTGTAGCATGGTCTAAAAATTTTAGCTTGATAGATGGCGCTTTAGCAGTAAACTTATTTACTATGGCTATTACAGCTTCGAGTGGCATTAATATATTTCTTTTACAATTATGAAGTGTCTGTGATAATTAAGGTGATGCGTGTTAATCGAGGAACGTCTATTTGTTGAGTCTATTTTTAATGATATTTAATAATATAACATTTTTCGAATTTCAACTAATATAAGCGCCATTTATTATTTTTATACCCTGAACCCATCGAAAATGGGAAATCAGGGTATAATGGTTTTGTTAAAAGTATGTAACAGGCAGAAGGAGGCGTGGCAGACCCCATAAGGTATATATATTCTTGATCAGGGTGACGAGAAAAGTTGATATAGCCATGTCCGTCTGTCCGTATGTATGAACGCGTCGATTTCCGAAGATACAAAAGCTAGAGAGTTCATTCTTTTTGTGTTAGGTTCGTATATTGCACGCGCAGTACGAGTTTCAGAAATTCGATAACTCGTATAGTTGCAACGTTATCGATAAACGAACTTATCGGGCACCTTTTATAAAATTCTAGCTAATTCATCTTTAGAGTTAGAGTCTCCAAGTCTTCTGCATATATATAGATACTAATTTAATACAATTTCGGTTTTTGTCAGATTTTGGATTCCGGTCCCCAATTCGCCCCCACACCCCAAAATGTGTAAAAAATGAATTTCAAATACTAGAGACATACAGTTTGGTTTGGCATATAGATATGAATATCATAATCTTAATCTGAACATATCAATATGATTGTCCATCTAGAAACAGAATTATTAGTCTATAAAGTTTTCTCATCAAAACCCATGTGGCGCAGCAAGCAAGGCAGCGACACAGCATGACGCATTGCGGGCGCACATACATACATACATACATATGTATGTATGTATGTATATGTGTGCAAGCGTAGATCAGCGTGTGGCTGCAATCGTACATACATATGTACATATTTGTGCATGTAAAGCTAATTGTAAAAGAGTTATGATTTCTAAAAAAAAACCTAAAATGTCAAATAGAATATGCAGATCATATGCTGAAACTCTCATTACATTCCATTATATATTTTAAAAATTTTAAAACAATTAAAATAACAATGGAAATGCAAGCAACGTTGAGCAATGCAAATCAATTTTCGTATGCGTGTGCATATATACACACAAAAAATCTTGGGCCGTTTTCTATGTTGCTATGCGTGCAAATTCTAAGAATCACAATTGTTTTTTAATTGCGTTAGAATTGTCTTTGAATTGTATTTGTATTTTCAGCCACTGCTTTAGTGTTTCTTTCGTATATGACGAATTTCATTCGTTTTCGCTACTCTACTGTTTAAGTGATCCGTGGTGTAGATGGCTAAACGGTTGCAACGAATGTGAGGGTGTCGCAGGCTCTAGTCCCGCCTGAGCTTTTAATAATTTCCTATTATTATTTTTAATTTTTTTTTTTTATTAATTCTCTTCTTTTTCTTACTATTTATTCTTTTGTGTTTGATACCTTTGAAAGTCAGTTGGTAGTTTAACTAATTGTGAATAAGTGGGTTTTTTTTTATTAATTTCAAATATTTAATAGCATCATTTCTGAAAGTGTTTTTGTTTCAATTATATTTTATTCCGTTAAGTCAACAGAAAATAATAAACAGAAAGTTTGCCCAAATAACAAAAGCACGTGACATCTGCGGTAAGAGTTTTCCTATATGTATGCACACATGTACATTCAAAACTAGCCTAGCATGGTCTAAGAAATTAAACTTGGTAGATGGCGCTTTAGCAGTGAACTTATTTATTATGGATATTACAGCTTTGATTGATATATTTCTTTACAATTATGAAGTGTCTGTGTTAATTAAGGTGATGCGTGTTAATCGAGGAACGTCTATTTGTTGGGTCTATTTTTAATGATATTTAATAATATAACAATTTTCGAATTTCAACTAATATAAGCGCCATCTATTATTATTTTTTTTGGCAATGCAATGTATATATACATGTACATATGTATGTACATTTTGAACGTTACACGCATACATTCTTATCTATACTTTCTGATTTATCCATATGGGTAATTCTCCAGAAAAGTCAACTTTTTGTCACGTTCGACACTGGCTTTTTGTAATTATCTTGAAAACGGATTAATTTTAGTACTAATCAAGAGCAATATATTGAACTATTTGTCAAAATTAAGAAGTTTTTTTTTGCTATTTTCAGCACAAAAATTGATGCATTTTCAAGATAATTGCAAAAAACCAAATCACAGTACAGATTATTATTTTATTTTATTAAAATTGGGTTCAGGGTATTATCTAGTCGAGCACTCTCGACTAGAGTTTTCTTACTTGTTTTTTTTTTTTTTTGTAATAAACCCTGAGTACTTAATACTGGTCATTATTATTATATTAAAATAGTTATTCTTATTATTCTTTCTTTTTTGTTATACCCTGAACCCATTGAAAATGGGAAATCAGGGTATAATGGTTTTGTTAAAAGTATGTAACAGGCAGAAGGAGGCGTGGCAGACCCCATAAAGTATATATATTCTTGATCAGGGTGACGAGAAAAGTTGATATAGCCATGTCCGTCTGTCTGTCCGTCCGTCCGTCCGTCCGTCCGTCTGTCCGTCTGTCCGTCTGTCCGTCTGTCCGTCTGTCCGTATGTTTGAACGCGTCGATTTCCGAAGATACAAAAGCTAGAGAGTTCATTCTTTTTGTGTTAGGTCCGTATATTGAGCGCGCAGTACGAGTTTGTTTCAGAAATTCGATAACTTGTATATTTGCAAGGTTATCGATAACTGAAATTATCGGGAACCAGTTATAAAATTCTAGCTAATTCATCTTTAGAGTTGGAGTCTCCAAGTCTTCCGCATATATATAGATACCAATTTAATACAATTTCGGTTTTTGTCAGATTTTCGGTCCCCAATTCGCCCCCACACCCCCAAATGTGTAAAAAATGCATTTCAAATACTAGAGACATACAGTTTGGTTTGGCATGTAGATATGAATATCATAATCTTAATCTGAACATATCAATACGATTGTCCATCTAGAAACAGAATTATTAGTCTATATAGTTTTCTCATCAAAACCCATGTGGCGCAGCAAGCAAGGCAGCGACATACATATGTATGTATGTATGTATGTATATGTGTGCAAGCGTAAATCAGCGTGTGGCTGCAACCGTACATACATACATACATACATATGTATTTGTGCATGTAAAGCTAATTGTAAAAGAGTTATGATTTCTAAAAAAAAACCTAAAATGTTAAATACAATATGTAGATCATATGCTGAACTCTCATTACATTTCATTATATATTTTAAAAATTTTAAAACAATTAAAATAACAATGGAAACTCAAGCAACGTTGAGCAATGCAAATCAATTTTCGTATGCGTGTGCACATATACACACAAAAATCTTGGGCCGTTTTCTATGTTGCTATGCGTGCAAATTCTAAGAATCACAATTGTTTTTGAATTGCGTTAGAATTGTCTTTGAATTGTATTTGTATTTTCAGCCACTGCTTTAGTTTTTTTTTCGTATATGGCGAATATCATTCGTTTTCGCTACTCTGCTATTTGAGTGAGCCGTGGTGTAGATGGCAAGACAGATGCACCGAATGTTAGGCTTTCGCAGGTTCTAGCCTTGCCTTAAACCCTTCATAATTTCTTATTTTTATTTATTTTTTTTTTTTTTATATCTTTCTTTTTTATTATTATTTATTCTTTTGTACTTGATACCTTTGAAAGTCAGTTGGTAGTTTAACTAATTTTAAATAAGCGGTTTTTTTTTAATTTCAAATATTTAATAGCATCATTTCTGAAAGTGTTTTTGTTTCAATTATATTTTATTCCGTTAAGTCAACAGAAAATAATGAACAAAAAAAAAAGTCTGCCCAAATAACAAAAGCACGTGACATCTGCGGTTTTCCTATATGTATGCACACATGTACATTCAAAACTAGTGTAGCATGGTCTAAAAATTTTAACTTGGTAGATGGCGCTTTAGCAGTGAACTTATTTACTATGGCTATTACAGCTTCGAGTGGCATTGATATATTTCTTTTACAATTATGAAGTGTCTGTGTTAATTAAGGTGATGCGTGTTAATCGAGGAACGTCTATTTGTTGAGTCTATTTTTAATGATATTTAATAATATAACATTTTTCGAATTTCAACTAATATAAGCGCCATTTATTATTATTTTTTTTTTTTTTTGCAGTTCAATGTATATGTATGCAATGTATATATGCATATGTATATTTTGAACGTTACACTCATACATTCTTATGTATCCTTTCTGATTTATCCATATGGGTATCTCTCCAGAAAAGTCAACTTTTTGTCACGTTCGACACTTTGGTTTGTTGTAATTATCTTGAAAACGGATTAATTTTAGTACTAATCAAGAGCAATATATTTAACTATTTGCCAAAATAAAGAAGTTTTTTTTTTGCCATTTTCAGCACTAAAATTGATGCATTTTCAAGATAATTACAAAAAACCAAACCACAGTACAAAATATTATTTTATTTTATTAAAATTGGGTTCAGGGTATTATCTAGTCGAGCACTCTCGACTAGAGTTTTCTTACTTGTTTTTTGGTCGGATTGTGAAGTTATTGTAGGACAAAGTTTTAAAAATATCGAAAATATCGATATATCGATATTTTTAAAGTTGAATATCAAATATCATTTTGATATTTTTTCAAAACTTAAAATATCATCGATACGATATTTTAAAAATATTCAACAACCCTACTATAAACGCAATAACACGAGCACACACAGACACACGCTGATCTATGCTTGTACTCCTGTATGTGTGTAAGCATTGCAGTCTTGCGCCTTGCTGTCTCGCTGTTTTGCTTGCTGAGCCACATGGGTTTTGCTGCAAAAACTTTATTGATTAATAATTCTGTTTCTAGACGGACAATCACATTGATCTCTTCAGATTATGCATATGATATTCATATCTATATGCTAAACCAAACATGCATGTCTCTAGTATTTGAAATGCATTTTTAACACATTTGTGGGTGTGGGGGGGAATCGGGGACCGGAATCCAAAATCTGACAAAAACCGAAATTGTAATAAATTAGTATCTATATATATACAGAAGACTTGGAGACTCTAACTCTAAAAATGAATTAGCTAGAATTTTATAACTGGTTCCCATTAATTCGTTTATCGATAACTTTGCAAATATACGAGTTTTCGAATTTCTGAAACAAACTCGTACTGCGCGCGCAACATACGGACCTAACACAAAAAGAATGAGCTCTCTAGCTTTTGTATCTTCGGAAATCGACGTGTTCAACATACGGACAGACGGACAGACGGACATGGCTATATCAACTTTTCTCGTCACCCTGATCAAGACTGTATATGCTTTATGGGGTCTGCCACGCCTCCTTCTGCCTGTTACATACGTTTAACAAAACCATTATACCCTGATTTCCCAAAAGGATTTTTTTCCGGACAGGGGCTGTTTCTAAATTTTTGCGGCAGTTGTAATTTCAAAGAGGAGAGATCTGTCCGGAAAAAGGCCAAGTTGGCAACACTGCTACATACATTTGTACAATGCCAGATCCAATTTCTCAATTAGAGCAGAGCACCACAGCCTGTGAAATGGAGCTAATTTCAATGCGAAATCATTAAGGTGTACGAGAAGCCCCCGCGTTAGTATAACCAAACTTCGCGCTTCTCAATCACAAGAGCAAAGGTTCAAAAGGCAACCCTTGAATTGCCTCGATTATCAATTTGGAAGTAAGGGTTGACTCAGTAGTAATCATGCACGGAACATACAACAACATCAACCAAAACTGTACAATGAAATACTATTGGTGATAACATAACTGACGATCTAAAGTGGAGCATTTCTCATTCCGTGGATTCTTCTCGTTTGAACGTTTAAATGACTTCAATTTCCGACGCGTCTTACATTCGCATTGACAATTAACACAAGCCAATCTTAGAATGTATGTGGAAATTAATTGTTATGTACCTGATATAAAAACGAAAAATAGTTCACCGATTTTTATTTTATTTAGCCAAAATTTGTCCGAAACGCAGTCACACATGTAGTGTGACATGCCAAAGTTGATCGGCCAGCCTGGCCGGCCGGCTAAACCTATGACAATGACGCCATTTGGTGAGTCCGAAATATTGTCTTGGCCAAAACGCGACATACCCACTGTCTGTAAAGCGACGACACATTTGGCATCTGGCCTGCCGTTATGGCCAGACAGGTTTTTCCATGGGAAAATGCATGAGCATGAATCATTCATAGCCAGCCAAAAGGGAAGCTCGCCAATTGCATTGCCCCGAATTTCGCGGGCAGACCGAAAATGTTTGTTAAATCCTTCAAGTGCCGTTGTGCCGTAGTGCCATCTCTTTTGGTTGCTAAAGTTCAAGTGGCGCTGATGTCAAAATGCTATTTCTGTTCGCTGTTCAATGAATAAATACAGATACCCACACCCACAGATGCAATACTATATATATGGACATATATGTAGTGATTGCAAAAAATTGTTTAGTCGATATTGAATCACATTTTTAAATTAAACTGGGCGATTATAAATCGAAATTAATCGAACAAAAGTGGAAATAATCGATTAATCAAATGATTTTTATACCCTGAGCCCATTGAAAATGGGAAATAATGGTTTTGTTAAGAGTATGTAACAGGCAGAAGGAGGCGTGGCAGACCCCATAAAGTATATATATTCTTGATCAGGGCGACGAGAAAAGTTGATATAGCCATGTCCGTCTGTCCGTCTGTCCGTATGTTGAACACGTCGATTTCCGAAGATACAAAAGCTAGAGAGTTCATTCTTTTTGCATTCTTTCTTTTGTTCGTTTCAGAAATTCGATGACTTGTATATTTGCAAAGCTATCGATGAACGAATTTATCGGAAACCAGTTATAAAAATCTAGCTAATTCATCTTTAGAGTTAGAGTCTTCTGCATATACATATATAGATACTAATTTATTACAATTTCGGTTTTTGTCAGATTTTGGATTCCGGTCTCCAATTCGCCACACCACCAAATGTGTAAAAAATGAATTTCAAATACTAGAGACATGCAGTTTGGTTTAGCATATAGATATGAATATCATATGCATAATCTGAAGATATCAATACGATTGTCAATCTACAAACAGAATTATTAATCATCAAAGTTTTCTCATCAAAACCCATGCGACGCAGCAGCAAAGCAGCTGGACAGCAATGCTTACACACATACATACACACATACATGCCTACAAGCATAGATCAGAGTCTATGTGTGCGCGTGGTTTTGCATGTACAGTTTCTTATGCATGCAGAAACGAATCGAATAATTCTTGGAATGTTATTCGATCGAAGAAGGGCTCAGGGGATTTCGTAGCCGAGCAGTCTCAACTACAGCTTTCTTACTTCTTTTTTTATACCCTGAACCCATTGAAAATGGGAATTCAGGGTATAATGGTTTTGTGAAATGTATGTAACAGGCAGAAGGAGACGTCGCAGACCCTATAAAATATATATATTCTTGATCAGCATAAAAAAATAAGTTGATTGAGCCCTGTCCGTCTGTCCGTCCGTCCGTCCGTCCGTATGAACGTCGAGATTTTGGAAACTACAAAAGCTAGAGAGCTGAAATTTCACATGAACACTCGTATGTTACCTACGCAATACAAGTTTATTTTGTTTTTTTCTATAACTCGTCCCATTTCCAAATTATCGATAAACAATCGAATATTCGTCTCCATTTTTTAGGTTTTTTTGGGTATAACTACTACACCGTTTTAGCTAGAAACTTCAACTTTACATATTTAGACAGATATTATGGATACGCAGATTTTGTAGTCTTCAGATTTCACAAAAACGCATTTCAAATAGATAGATTCATATCTCCTTAATCTACTCTGAAAATTTCATGAAGATCGTCCACCTAGAAATGGAGTTATAAGCGTCCAAAATTCAGCCCAACCCACCCCCAAGCCACGGCAGCAACTGCTCAGTTAGCAGAGCGCGCGCTTATAAGAGCGTAAAGAAGAGTATCACTTTTTTTGCAGGGTTCAGGGTATCTCGTAGTCGAGCCGTCTCGACTAGAGCCTTCTTACTTGTTATTTTTATTATACTTTGTTCCCAATGGGAAAAAAGTATATTGGGTTTGTACAATGTCCGTCTTGCTGTCCGTCCGTCTGTCCGTCTGTACGTCTGTCCGTATGAACGCAATATTTTTCGGCGCTACTAGAGCTAGAGACTTGAAATTTTAAACATATACTCATACATATATGCTCCCGAATTATAAAGTGTAAACATTTTCCCGATCCGCCCACTAGGGGCGTGGCAAATCGGAAAACTCTTCCGCCCATAGTCAAGTTATCATACTAGATGATGAGCTAGAGAGTTGCAATTTGCATGTGAGTTGATGTTATGATTCTAAGAAGATCGATCAAAATGTTATATGTCTACACCCGTTGGGGGCGTGGCAAATCGGACCTGAATATACAGTGATTTTTCAAATTGTGCTATATTTCGAACACTATTGACACTAGAGACTTTAAATTTGGCATGTATACTCGGGTTGACAACCCAAGACTAATAAGCTATGGTAGATATATCTACGCCCACAGGGGGCGTGGCAAACCGCAAAAGCTTATATCTCCTACAGTTTTTAGAGCTAGAAGCTTGAATATTGGATGGTGCAGTTACTAATGTCCTGTTATTTTCGCCTTTTTGGAATGTAAGCAACCAAATTTTGTAGTCATGTTAGCCTCGGCTCTTTCTAAGAACTGGACTAAAATTATGCGTCTTCGCCCACTGGGGGCGTGGCAAATCGGCAAAGAAGTTTGTTGCGGCCAACTGCATAATTCATGCATTCATGCATGTAATAGCTTAATAGCAATTGCTAAGTGGCAGAAAGCATTTTAACATAAATATAATAATATTAATGAATTAAAAAAATAAAATTTATAAGTTTTCGATTAATAAACAAAAAGTTTCCAGCGGGATTTGAACCCAGGTCTTTTAAAAATAACATTTAATAGTTAGCTAAACCTAACTCACTATACATGTAGAAACATCCATGCATACATATATGCATGTATGCGTGTATAGAAAAATTGCTTGCCGCGTGGCAAATCGGAAAAGCAGTTTCTAGTGCTTAAATGCACAATTCTTTCGCGTATATTTATAAATTATTATCAATCGGTAGCAGGCATTTTATAATAAATATACAAATAATAAATATACAAGTATAAAAAAAAAATTTAAAATAATAATTTTTGGAAAAAAGTTTTCTGCGGGATTCGAACATACGCACCCAAGTATAGCTTGCATAGCGCTTACCATCAGCGCCACTGACCTAATATGAGCTGTGTTAATTAAAACCAAAAATTCCCAATTCTTAGAATATTTTTTTTTTATTTTTTTTTTATTTTTTTTATTTTATTTTTTTTTTTTTTGTAAGATCACGCAAAAAGTGACAAATATAGTAGTTATTATTAGTTATTTAGTGTTGAGCTCAGGATAAGTAGCTCAGACGTGTGAAAATAGAGAAAACTTGACAGGAGCACGATACAACTTTTCTGGAACTGCTTAAAGTGTACTATTGAACCGAATGGAGAAAAGATGTTGCGTAGAGTGGGAAGGGCTGATTCGCGTAAATATCTTAGATTGTTATGTCACAGCACAGGCGAAACAAAAACATGATAAATAAGAAGGCTCTAGTCGAGACGGCTCGACTACGAGATACCCTGAGCCCGGCAAAAAATAAACAATGCTCTTCTTCTTTACGCACGTATAAACGCTCTGATAACCGCGCAGTTGCTGCCGTGGCTTGGCGGTGGGTTGGTCTGAATTTGGACGCTTATAACTCCATTGCTAGATGTACGGTCTTCAAGAAACTTTCAGTATATATTCATAGCATGCAAATGTGTCTACTTGCCAAATTACAAGTCTCTAGTATTTGAAACGCGTTTTTTTTTTTTCAAATTGGCGGCGAAGGGTGCGTGTCATCCAAAATCTGATTAAAGAAAACTAACAAAATGTGCGTATCCATAATATCTATCTAAATATACAAATTTGAAGTCTAGCTAAAACGGTGTAGAAGTTATATATATATTGATAATTTGGGAATGGGATGAACAATCGAAAACAAAACAAGACATACTTGTAAAGCGTAACTAACATACGAGTATGCATGTGAAATTTCAGTTCTCTAGGTTTTGAAGTTTCCGAAATCTCCACGTTCATACAGACAGACGGACGGACGGATGGACAGACGAACAGGACTATCTCAACTAATTTTTTTATATATTATTATAAGAATATATATATATACCTTACATACATTTTTACAAAACCATTATACCCCGAATTCTTTTTTTCAATGGGTTCAAGGTATAAATATAACAAAAATATTTTTGACGAAAGGGCAAAAGAAGAGAAATATCAGATTTGAGTTTGATATGCGACCCTGCACATATTAAACATGCTTGGTGTAAATGTGCTGCCCTCCCCCTGCCCCTGCCCATAGCACTCAGTCTGTGGAGCTGGCAACTAGACGAGCTGCTTCGTCCCGTGTTTCTGTAATTCGCAAGCAATTAAAAGCCGCAACACGCAAGCGCTTAGCAACAAGCTCGACGATCCGAAAACTTAAACCCCAGACAGGAACTAGCCGCGCCTCTCACGTACTAGTAGATATAGGCCTGCCTCCGAATACAGCTTACAACAAGCAAGTCGTACGTTCTTACCCCCACAGCATGCTCATGATGATGAGCATGCCCAATCACTCTGACTTCGCTACGCGTTCATTTAATAGACTCGAGCATGGACAGGTAGGCCTAGGCCCACATTTATTGTAATTATCAGTGATTCATTAATTGCTTGAGCAAATATTGGGTCGGACTGATCATAGATTTCGATTTGAAACTGAAATTGAAACTGAAACGATCCGAAATTAAAATCGAAATCGAAATTGGAATTGAAACGCCCAAATATAAAGTAAAGATGGCAAATTGTAACCAACTGCAGCATACCCTGTAGACCCTCCAATGTACACTACACAATATTTATACTAGCTGCAAGCAAAGTCTTCATACTTAGCCAATATGCTCTGTGTCTTGGGAACAGCGTATCAAAGGAAAACTCCGAGCCAATAGTAAAATCTCAGGTAGCTCAGTTTATATTAGCGAGCTCTATTCATATACATAAGTTTATATATATATACAACACCTACATATGTATATATACATTAGACAAAACGTAATTTCATGATCAGTGCTGCTTTGTTCTTGTACCTTTTCAATATTATTAGCCCGACGTACCCATCGGTTAGGTATAAGGGTATTATAAAACAAATAAGAAGGCGCTAGTCGAGACGGCTCGACTACGAGATACTCTGAACCCTGCAAAAAACTTATACTCTTCTGCTTTACAAACGTATGGGGGTGGGTTGGGCTGAACTTTGGACGCTTATAACTCCATTTCTAAATGGACGATCCTTATGATCAGAGTAGATGAAGAGTATCTGAATGCATATTACAAGTTTTTAGAATTTGAAATGCGTTTTTTTGTTCAGTTGTAGAAGTATAGAAGTTATGCCTAAAAACCTAAAAAATGTTAACGAATTTTCGATTTTTTATCGATAATTTAAAAATGGGATAATTTGGAAATGGGAAAATTAACTCGTAGTGCGTAATAAAATACAAGTATTCATGTGAAATTTCAACTCTTTCGTAGTCTCCGAAATCTCGACGGACGGACAGACGGAAAGGGCTCAATCGACTTATATTTTTGTGCTGATCAAGATATATATACTTTGTGGGGTCTGCGACGTCTCCTTCTGCCTGTTACATACATTTTTACATAGCCATTATACCCTGAATACCATTTTCAATGGGTTCAGAGTATAATAACCCAAATCCTCGTAGAGTATGTGCTTTAATTTTGAGTCTAGACCTTTTACTACATTCTTCAATTGTATAGCATCGGCTGTCGGCGATCGGCGGTATTTACTGCAATTAACAAGGAAGGTGGCATTTTTGCTATTGACTCGATACTTCCAATCACGCAGCGTGCTAGCCGAATGGCCGGCTGGAGGCGTTCCCAGTGTCTAATGCCCAGAATTGGTTCCTACTTATTGTAAAAACGATTTCTAGTTGCCACATTCAATTAACCAGCGTGTGAATAGCAGCACAGAGCGTGCCGCATGTGGCGGCACGGCCTCGGATCAGTAACCTGAGTTGCTCTACGATTGATGCTAGTGGCGTCATTGGTAATCGCAGCGCTGCTCAGCTCAACTTAACTCAGCTCAGGTGGAGGTCAAAATACCAGCGGCTAAAAGATGAAGCTGAAGAAGAAAAGAAAGAAACCAGCAAGAAAGAAAACTAAAGATTTCAATACAATAATAGGAATTTCAAATATCGCAATGATCTGACCTTAGCCCCGCTGTTGCCCACTCTCAGCTCTCCTGAGCTAAGGTAAACGTTGTCCGATTTGTCAAAGCCAAAGACTGAATTATTAGTTTTCAATAGCGGCAGGGCGCTCAAGTGGATCCTCAGCCAGAACCTCGCTACCCCATCATCATCATCAATTGCCACCATCATCACCCTGAGTTTCTGCGCTCGCAAAAACTAAAAGTGTGTTTGTTCTCATATTCCCCATGCAAATTTATATATACTCTATAAAATACTCTTCCTTTAGAGCCGATTAATGATCTAATCTTTTTCACTTACAACAACGCATTTCAGCTATCAACTCTATAATTGGCTTGCGAACGAGCATCAGGTATTCCCCTAGACGTGACTTTTATGCGCGAACTTATCAGAAGAGGGAGGCAACGTTGAAGACACAGAAATTTTTGTAATTGTTGCTTCTGCGCTGTGTATATATGTAAAGTTCTCAAAAAATTATTTATGTTAATACGCAAAGAGAGCGATACAAAAGTCATAAAATGCCGCAAACTACATTTAAATAAGTAGATGTGTACATGCCATAAGGTAGCATAAATTATCGCTAAGGCAGCGTGACAGCAATAGCAACAGCAACTGAAAAATCATGTGCTTAGCCTTTGGCGCTGCTGTTGTTTGTGTAATAAAAACTATTAAAAAAAACCTCTTATAATTAACAAAAGGCCTCACCGGGTCGGATTCAGCGAGAGCCAATGATAGATAGCAACAAATGCGAGTAATGTAAGCAAGTGTATAGCTATAGCTATATATATACATATATATAAATTAAGGATACGTAGTAGGCTGGATTCTCCTATCAGACGTTCGAGTGGAGAGCACAACCTACGGAGTTGATTTTATATTCGGACGAAACAGAGGTTAGGGCTATTGTTCCTAAATTATACAAAATTATATTAAACATGTTATTTCATTGCATCGCACATAATCGGTACTCTCGTATTATGTATGCGCTTAACTGGCACCCGAGCTGGGACCCACATTCTTCACAGTATCGAAAGTAAAAGATGGCGCGCAAATAATTAAATAAGTGATAACTAAATAAGAACCATAAAAATTAAATTGTTCATTCTGTACTTCTGTGATTTGCAAAGTATCGAGGTTCAAGTCCTTGCCACAATAACATAACGTAAGTGATAAAGTAATAACATAATTGCAGGCAAAGTGGTGGTGCCTCTGTATCATGTCAAGCGATCCTTGAGCGTATGCAAGTATCGCGGTTCAAATCCATGCCGTAAGTCATTTCAATAACAAACAAGTAAGAAGGCTCTAGTCGAGACGGCTCGACTACGAGATACCTTGAACCCTGCAAAAAAGTGATACTCTTCTTCTTTACGCTCTTTTGAGCGCGTGCTCTGCTAACTGCGCATTTGCTGCCGTGGCTTGGGTGTGGGTTGGTCTGAACTTTGGACGCTTATAGCTCCATTTCTAGATGGACGATGGACGACGAAATTTTCAGAGTAGTTTAGGAGTATATATCTAAATGTATAAGTCTCTAATATTTGAAATGAATTCCCATTTTCAATGGGCTCAGGGTATAACAAGTAAGAAAGCTGTATTCGAGACTGCTCGACTACGAAATCCCCTGAGCCCTTCTTCGAACGATTCATATTCCAAGAATACTTCGTTTCGATTCACCACGCCTAAGAAACTATACATGCAAAAAGACGAGCACTCACACACGCTGATCTACGCATATACTCCTGTATGTGTGTAAGCATTGCAGTCTTGCGTCTTGCTGTCTCGCGGGATTTGCTGCGATAACTTATTTGATTAATAATTCTGGTTCTAGATGGACAATCGTAATCAATATTTCAGATTGTGATCATGACATTAATATCTATATGCCATAAAAAAACTGTATGTCTCTAGTATTTGAAATACATATTTTACAGATTTGAGGGTGTGGGGGTTAATTGAAGGCTCTGAATTCAATACCTGGCAAAAACCGAAATTGTATTAAACTAGAAGAATTAAATTAGAAGGAGACTTCGAATCTCTAACTCTAAAGATGAACGAGATATAATTTTATAATTGATTCTCGATAAATGTTTTTATCGATAACTTTGGAAATATAAAAGTTATTGAATTTCTGCAACAAACTCGTACTGCGCGTGCAATATTCGAACTTAATACAAAAATAATGAACTCTCTAGCTCTATATCTTCGGAAATCGACGTGTTCATACATACGGACAGACGGACATGGCTATATCGACTCAGCTCGTCACCCTGATCAAGAATATATGTACTTTATGGGTCTGCCACGTCTCCTTCTGCCTGTTATATACTTTTTACAAAACCATTATACCCTGATTTTCCATTTTCAATGGGCTCAGGGTATAAAAGTAAATAAAATCGGAAGGGGAAGTCGCCAGCGATGCAAACATTTTTAAAATCTACAAAGCGTATTAGTTGTGGCTTTTTATTGCTTTTGAATTAAATAGAATTTTTTGCGACTCCCTTCAGCTAACGTTTTTGTTGCTGATGGAATGTGAGTCGAGCTGAAAAACTTGATATGACAGATTCGGTTTACAATACCATGTCTGCTAACATATAGGAACGAGCTAGGGCCGCTGCTGACCATAGAACCCTGAGCATGGCTTAATTATTCATGTATTTTTCGAAATAATACATATGTACACATGTTTGCGCATGTTTGCACACATCTCAACATTGTGTGTTTTATAATTATTTCTCTCTACGTTCTCTTTGAATATGTGGGAGTTCTTTTGGGCCTGAGTAAATTGAAAGTTGCAGTCAGAATTTAAAAGGCGACGAGCTTTGCTCAATGCTACATTAATTGGCCCTTAGACATTGTTAACAATGAAATTGTGCTCCCTACCGATTGGGAGTAATTCGTTAATTGAATTGCTCAATTGATATTTGGAGAAATATGGATATAACAGCAAATAGCCTATTAATATTTTTGATATTGATCAAAATTATATTACAAGCAGAAGGTGGCGTGGCGAGAAAATTTGATATACAGTCTGTCAAGAATGAGTTGGCACACTGGGAAAAAATTTGATTTTTTGACTTTAGATGCAAATATCTAAGTCAATAATGCAAAAAAACAATTTTTTTAAAATGGGAACCTGTTTAATATTATTTCTTTAATTTATATATAAAAAAAAAAGAAGCAAAATATTCAATATGTAACAAATAAATCGACAAAAACAAATATCATTCAATAATAACAGTGTCAATAATGTGTTGGCACACTTTGTTTTGCACATCTGCGTTGGTCTTTTTCTTAGAAGTAACTGTATTTTACCGCTGTCTCTGCATATTCTCGGCATCTATGCACATATTCTTTCAAATTTTTTGTCAATTGGTTGACAATTTTCGCTAGTTACGAGTATAATAACACATTTAATATTTTAAAAATATGACTGGGGGGCGATTAAGCTTTGAGATGGTGCAGCTCATCTATTCCAACCACGAGATGGGCAAATCCGTTCCAGAATTGATGGACATGTTTTCTGTGCCCAGGAGAACGGTTTATAATCCGCTAAATCGGGCCGAAAAGGAAAACAGGCTGCTTTCAAAGACGGCACGAGGGCCGAAAAGAAAGCTAATCCTAAGAAAAGTGAACGCTAATCCGCATATTTCTTCCAGAAGTCTTGCCAAAGAGGTAAAGGAAGAATGTGGAATCGATGTCTCACATGAGAAGGTGCGCAAAGTCCTCCTACGGCATGAGTATAGTTCGAGCGTAGCACGGAAAAAACCTTTCCTATTAGAAGCAAACATAGAAAAGCGTTTTAGTTTAGCTGTCAACATGGTTAGTCATCCCGCAGAATATTATGATGACGCATTATGTTACAATACAAAAATAATGCAATTTTATAATGATGGTCCTCCTAGGGTATGACGCAAGCCATTGAATGCGCTTAAAAAGAATTCTACACCCTGTATACTCATGCTACACTCGAACTGTATACAACAGACAGAAGGAAGTGTGGCAGGCCCCATAAAGTATGTATATTCTTGATCAGGGTGAAGAGAAAAGTCGATATGGCCCTATCCGTCTGTCCGTATGTTTTAACGCGTCGATTTCCGAAGATATAAGAGCTAGAGACGTCTTTCTGTGTTAGGTCCGTATATTGCACGCGCAGAAATTTGTTAACTTTTCTATTTCCAGAGAAATAGAAATTCATCTCAAATCCCCCCACAACCCCAAATGTGTAAAAATGTATTTCAAGTACTAGAGACATACAGTTTGGTTTGGCTGATAGATGTTAATGGCAAGATCATAATCTAAGCAGTTGAATGCGATTGTCCGTCTAGACACAGAATTATGAATCAAAGAAGTTATGGCAGCATAACCCATGCGGCCCAAAAAGAGGGGCAGCGAGACAGCAAGCCGCCTGCAATGCTTACACACATACAGGCGTACATGCGTAGATCAGCGAGTGTATGTGCTCGTATTTTTATACTTTGTTCCCGAAGGTGAAAAAGTATATTGGGTTTGTGCAATGTCCGCCTTGCTGTCCGTCCGTCTGTCCGTCTGTCCGTATGAACGCAATATTTTTCGGCTCTATTAGAGCTAGAGACTTGAAATTTTAAACATATACTCATATATGTCCCCGAATTATAAAGTGTTAAAATTTTCTTCCGCCCATAGTCAAGTTATCATACTAGAAGACGAGCTAGAGAGTTGCAATTTGAAAAGTATACTTGGGGTGACAACCCAAGTTCAAAAAGCTATGGCGGATATATCTACGCCCATTGGGGGCGTGGCAAATCGGGAAATACGTATCTTCTACACCGTTAAAGCTAGAACGCTGAAATTTTGCATGTGAGTTAATGTTATGATTCTAAGAAGATTGATCAAAAAGTTTTATGTCTACGCACATTTGGGGGGCGTGGCAAATCGGACATGAATATATAGTGATTTTTCAAATTGTGCTATATTTTGAACACTATTGACATTGGAGACTTGAAATTTGCATGTATACTCGGGTTGACAACCCAAGACTAATAAGCTGTGGTGGATATATCTACGCCCACAGGGGGCGTGGCAAACCGCAAAAGTTTATATCTCCTACAGTTTTAGAGCTAGAAGCTTGAAAATTGGATGGTTGAGTTACTCATGTTCTCCTCTATCGATGCCCCAAAAATAATTTTTCAGCCTCTTTGGGGGCGTGGCATATCGAAAAATACCCTGTAATTTTCGCATTTTTGGAATGTAAGCAACCAAATTTTGCAGTCATGTTAGCCTTGGCCCTTTCTAAGAACTGGAAAAAATTATGCGTCTACGCCCACTGGCCACTGGCAAAAAAGTTTGTTGTGGCCAACTGCATAATTCATGCATATAATAGCTTAGTAGCAATTGCTATGATGACAGAAAGCATTTTAACATAAATATAATAATATTAATAAATTTAAGAAATAAAATTTTTAGGTTTTCGATTAATAAATAAAAAGTTTCCAGCGGGATTCGAACCTAGGTCTTTTGAAAACAACATGTAATCGTTAGCTAAACCTAAATAAATTCACAGCTGATCAGATGATCAGCTGATCAGCAGCTTGTGACAAAACAAAACAATGCAATCGCACTTCTTGCAATATGTATACACACTTGGATGTGTATACACAAATACAAACATCTGTGTACATACATACATACATATATGCATGTATAAAAAAATTGCTTGCCAAGCAAGCAGCGTGGCAAATCGGAAAAGTTGTTTTAGTTTTGGCTTAAATGCACAATTCATATGCGTATGTTTATAAATTATTATCAATTGAAAGCAAGCATTTTATAATAAATATACAAATATAAAAAAAAAATTAAAAAATAATAGTTTTTGAAAAAAAAAAAAAGTTGTTTGCGGGATTCGAGCCCACGCACCCAAGTTTAGTTTGCATAGCGCTTACCATCAGCGCCACTGACCTATTATGGGCTGTGTTAACTAAAACCAAAAAGGGCATTGCTAGAGCGTATCTGACAAAACTAGAGTAACGATCGAAAAATTCCCAATTCAGTCACAATTCTTAGAATATTCTGGCATGCAAACTTTTGTATGTATACATAGAAAATTGTGTATACTCGTATAGTGTGTTCATGTGTAAATCTGTATGTATGTATGTGTAGGGAAAACGTTTGTTGCTTGCCATGTACGTTTGCTAATTGCCGAAATATTTCGTTAATTAAATGTTTATTAAATAAATAAGATGCACCTATGGGAACAAAGTACATCGCAGTTAGTTGCGCCTAACTGCAACGTTCTTATTTGTTTTGAATTAGGTTCCTTAAAACTCATTAACCAAGTTAGAGGCTTGTGGTCTGTTTTAATTTTAAACTTTTGGAAAAGATAGAAAAATGGAAAAATTATGGCAAGCATCTCATTTTCAACAGTAGAGTAGTTTGATTCAGTATCTGATAAGGTTCTGCTAGCAAAAGACACAGGCTTGTCTGCCCCCAGTGTCCCTTGGGTTAATACTGCCCCTAAAGTGAAATCACTAGCAGCCGTTGTTAATATGAACGGCTTAGTAAAATCAGGATATATCAGTATAGGGTCGTTACATAAAAGAGACTTGCAAGCTTCAAATGTTGATTGAAATTCTTCATCTATAATAACTTTATTTTTTCCTTTTAATTGTCTAGTTAGGGGTTTAGTTATTTTGGCAAAGTCTTTAATGAATTTTCTATAATAACCCATTAACCCCAAGAAGGATTTGATTTGTTTTTGGGTGTTTGGTAGGGGAAATTTCTTTATTGCTTCAATTTTGGATGGGTTTGGCTTTATGCCCTCTGAGCTTACAATATGCCCTAAATAATCAATTTCTTTTCTTAAGAACTCGGACTTATTTATTTGTAACTTTGAGTTTGCTGCTCTAATCTTTTCAAAAAACATTTCTCAAATGTTGAATATGCTCTTGTATGTATGGAGTTACTAATAACGGTTGATCGAAATAAATGACTTCATCCGTATCTGCGTAATTAGTAATCTTCATTATGCTGAAATTGTTTGTTGCCGAATATAAACCCTTTGAAATAACTAATTCGTTACCTAGTCGAATTTCTGGGCAATAGAAGGCACCCTCCTTTAAACTCACAGGTATTTGAATCGTACATCTTGTTGCTTCTTTAATCACCTGTCTTTCGCCTGTTATATTTTCTTTTGTGTGTATAACCAATAGCGCATTGAGTGTTTGTAGAATTAATTTATCTACATCGACCTTTGCTCGTAATTGTTTCAATATATCAATGCCGATAAGACCATCAAAAAATTAGTGAAATTTGAAAACCAAAAAAATTAAATGTTCCCTGTTGTTGAAATTCCTCAAATATCTTCAATGTGCAGGCTAAATCTAATGTGTGTATGTTTATTATTGCTTTTATTATTTTTGGTTCATTTAATCTTATATGGTATTCTGGTGCCACAAATAAAGGGTCAATAAAAGATACTGTAGATCCTGTATCAATCAAAAAATTTCAATTGTTTATTAAATATAGATTTTATTAGAATATAAGGTAGGTCAGTTCCATGCCTGTCCCTTGTTATGTACCCTGGTTAGTTATTGAGGCTGCTAATTGAAAATTTTCGTCATCATTAATGTTATGTATTTCTTCCTGGTTATTGTTATTTTTCTTGTCCTGGTCTCTAGACATGAATGATTTATATGACTGTTGAGAAAATGTAGTGTTTCTTGATTGTCTACTGTAATTTTCTCTGTTATTACGTTTAAGCTGTCTGTTCTGTTGTTCTCTCTTAGTGTTATGATGGCTGCACGGCTTATTACTGTAATTAGTTTGCTCTCCGATTTGTTGCTTTTGTGATCTATTTGACTCACGACCTGTAAAATTATTGTTAAATTTAATTGAATTTTTATTATTTTGACTCCAGAATCTAGCTTGTCTTTGATTTTTAAAAATTTCTTTTTCGGCTATTGCTAGTTCGTAGGCTGTAATGATATGTAATGGGTTTCTTCCACGGATACTGGGTCCTAATGGTCCCCGTAGTCCTCTTAGGAATGTGGCTAAGCATTGTTTTATAAAAAAATCTTTTTTGTTTCTCGCACTGTTGGATTACTTTCTTTTTCGTTGACAATGTTTATCAAAGTTCGCTGCAAGTTGGTAATCTTTTCGTAAAGAATTTCTACAGGGTGACTCTGTGTTGTTAAGATACCTAGTTCAGCAATTAAATCAGATTCTGTCCTTTTGTCCGAAAAGTGTCTTACTAGTGTATTTTTTATATAGTTCCAATTTAATTTGACTCCTGTTTGATATAAAGTTTCGTGGGCTTTCCCTTGTATTTTGTTCCTAATTGCTCTTAAGATAAATAACCCTGTAGGAGTTTGCTCTGAGCCTTTTATAAACAAGAGTATCTCCTCGACGTTTGAAATGAACTCTCCTAATTCTTCTGCATTTCCTTCAAAAATAGGCATTGTCTTTATAAGATCAGATATGTTGAAACTACCTGTTATATTATGTCTATCTGAATTGGGTTCTTGAGCCGGTGGTATATGTTCATTCAGTAACTCATTCAAAATCGGAGATTAGTCCCTGTCTTTTGTGTTAGCAGTGCGTCTTGCACTTCTTGTTGTTGTTGTTTTTGACATTATTTGCCTGATTTTATGCGTATGTATTTAGTGTGTAATGAATATATATATGTAATAATGCGTATTGGAATATGTGGATGTCTGGGCTATGCGTTTCTTATTTTAGATTATATATTACTTATTGTAGATACTTAAGGTAGGTACGGTATATGTTATGCTTGTATGATATCTATCCACTTGTAGCGTGACAATAAATTTGGGCTGTTGTTGTTGCGTTTTTGTGTCTTCATTTGTTTTCCTTATTCTGTGAAGAATATTATTATTATTAATTGTTTTCATACATTTTAAGCATATTATTTATGTTTCACAGAAAAATTGTTCATTGTATTATTTTTATTATTATTATTTAATATATTTTTTATACCCTGAACCCATTGAAAATGGGAAATCAGGGTATAATGGTTTTGTTAAAAGTATGTAACAGGCAGAAGGAGGCGTGGCAGACCCCATAAAGTATATATATTCTTGATCAGGGTGACGAGAAAAGTTGATATATTCATGTCCGTCTGTCTGTCCGTCCGTCCGTCCGTTGAGCAATGCAAATCAATTTTCGTATGCGTGTGCACATATACACACAAAAAATCTTGGGCCGTTTTCTATGTTGCTATGCGTGCAAATTCTAAGAATCCCAATTGTTTTTGAATTGCGTTAGAATTGTCTTTGAATTGTATTTGTATTTTCAGCCACTGCTTTAGTTTTTTTTCGTATATGGCGAATATCATTCGTTTTCGCTACTCTGTTATTTGAGTGAGCCGTGGTGTAGATGGCAAGACAGATGCACCGAATGTTAGGCTTTCGCAGGTTCTAGCCTTGCCTTAAACCCTTCATATATATTTTTTTTATTTATTTTTTTTATATATATCTTTCTTTTTTATTATTATTTATTCTTTTGTACTTGATACCTTTGAAAGTCAGTTGGTAGTTTAACTAATTTTAAATAAGTGGTTTTTTTTTTTAATTTCAAATATTTAATAGCATCATTTCTGAAAGTGTTTTTGTTTCAATTATATTTTATTCCGTTAAGTCAACAGAAAATAATGAACAAAAAAAAAAAGTCTGCCCAAATAACAAAAGCACGTGACATCTGCGGTTTTCCTATATGTATGCACACATGTACATTCAAAACTAGTGTAGCATGGTCTAAAAATTTTAACTTGATAGATGGCGCTTTAGCAGTGAACTTATTTACTATGGCTATTACAGCTTCGAGTGGCATTGATATATTTCTTTTACAATTATGAAGTGTCTGTGTTAATTAAGGTGATGCGTGTTAATCGAGGAACGTCTATTTGTTGAGTCTATTTTTAATGATATTTAATAATATAACATTTTTCGAATTTCAACTAATATAAGCGCCATCTATTATTTTTTTTTTTTTTTTTGCAGTTCAATGTATATGTATGCAATGTATATATGTATATGTATATTTTGAACGTTACACTCATACATTCTTATGTATCCTTTCTGATTTATCCATATGGGTATCTCTCCAGAAAAGTCAACTTTTTGTCACGTTCGACACTTTGGTTTGTTGTAATTATCTTGAAAACGGATTAATTTTAGTACTAATCAAGAGAAATATTTTACTATTTGCCAAAATAAAGAAGTTTTTTTGCCATTTTCAGCACTAAAATTGATGCATTTTCAAGATAATTACAAAAAACCAAAGCACAGTACAGATTATTATTTTATTTTATTAAAATGGGGTTCAGGGTATTATCTAGTCGAGCACTCTCGACTAGAGTTTTCTTACTTGTTTTTTCATGACTGTGCTGAAGCGAGGAATGATTGTTGCGCGTTGCAGTATTCATACCTGAGCGGACAGACATCAATCATATATTGCTATAAGTAATTGTTCTTCTTTTTTGTATTTTATATTTCTTGCAGTATTTGAATTTGTTTTAGTTTTGACTTTTACTAATAACTTTGTGATAACTGTGCTGAAGCTAGACATGATTCTTGCGCGTTGCAGTTATCATACCCAAGGGCGGACAGACATCAGTCATGTTTTGTAACATATGTACGTACATTTTGTTTTATATAATACAAAGGTTACACATACATTTGCTCTTACTTTTAAATTTTTATATTTTTGTTTATTTTATTATATTTGTTTCCTCTTTTTTTTATACTTTGTTCCCGATGGGGAAAGAGTATATTGGGTTTGTGCAATGTCCGTCCGTCTGTCCGTCTGTCCGTATGAACGCAATATTTTTCGGCGCTATTAGAGCTAGAGACTTGAAATTTTAAACATATACTCATATATGTCCCCGAATTATAGTGTTAAAATTTTCCCGATCCGCCCACTAGGGGCGTGGCAAATCGGAAAACTTTTCCGCCCATAGTCAAGTTATCATACTAGATGATGAGCTAGAGAGTTGCAATTTGAAAAGTATACTCGGGGTGACAACCCAAGCTCAAAAAGCTATGGCGGATATATCTACGCCCATTGCACTATGGGCGCAAATGCCAATTTAGCGGCATAAAGTCCAAAATTATTTTGTTATATTTTCTTCTTTTTTTTCTTAGTTCCATTGTAGAAATGTCTAACCATTATAAAACTGTTTAAAAATTTTTTTTTCGTGCATCACAGGCTTTTTGGCAGGCCGGTAAAGTCAGCTGATGCTACGCTAAGTTGTGTTTGCCAAAAATTGCTTACCACGTGTGCAATGTTTAATTGTTTTTGTTTACGAAATATATCGTCTAACTGTGGTGTTAAGGAAGCAAAATATTAATCAAAGTATGTAGAATGTAGATTAAAATGGAAAATTGTTTTCGTTGTTGTGTTGTTTTGTATATAGCAGATTTAATAAATCACATTTTTGACCGAACCTAACCTGAAAATAGTTCGGTGTCGTGGAGCAGAACTAATAAGATTACGGCGGATTACGTAAAGCGTAAATGTGGAAGTATGCGTTATTGTATTTTAATTTCAAATAAGTTAACAACTTTTGCGCATACTTGCGCAAAATCATAATATTCGCTGTCCGCCGTGGCAATTTGCTGGAAGTGTGGCTGGGAAAAACACACAGTGCTAGCGCCACTTGTGATTAGTTGTGCCAAAGAATTAATAAACAAAATTTGTCCAAGAGCTCTGAAATTGAAATTAAAAGGAATATACAGAATATCGCTTCCCATGTCAAAAAGCTGCTGGCTAAAAGTAACAGATATGTTGAACGCTTTAAGAATGAAAAGGAAAGCTTGCTGGCAACTGAAATATGATTTTTCACGAAAATTTAAATTTCCAAAACAAGAAAAACCAAATTTCTAAAAAAATAATCTAAGCATATTTGCAAATTTTTAGGTCCATATCTTTAAATTTGGAGTTTATGCCGCTAAATCGGCATTTGCGCCCATAGTGCATTGGGGCGTGGCAAATCGGGAAATACGTATCTTCTACACCGTTAAAGCTAGAACGCTGAAATTTTGCATGTGAGCTAATGTTATGATTCTAAGAAGATCGATCAAAAAGTTTTATGTCTACGCCCATTTGGGGGCGTGGCAAATCGGACCTGAATATATAGAGATTTTTCAAATTGTGCTATATTTTGAACACTATTGACATTGGAGACTTGAAATTTTGCATGTATATTTGGGTTGACAACCCAAGACTAATAAGCTATGGTGAATATATCTACGCCCACAGGGGGCGTGGCAAACCGCAAAAGTTTATATCTCCTACAGTTTTAGAGCTAGAAGCTTGAAAATTGGATGGTTGAGTTACCAATGTTCTCTATCGATGCCCCAACAAAATTTTTCACCCTCTTTGGGGGCGTGGCATATCGAAAAATACCCTGTAATTTTCGCATTTTTGGAATGTAAGCAACCAAATTTTGCAGTCATGTTAGCCTCGGCCCTTTCTAAGAACTGGCAAAAAATTATGCGTCTACGCCCACTGGGGGCGTGGCAAATCGGCAAAGAAGTTTGTTTTGGCCAACTGCATAATTCATGCATATAATAACTTAGTAGCAATTGTTAAGATGGCAGAAAGCATTTTAACATAAATATAATAATATTAATGAATTTAAAAAATAAAATTTATAAGTTTTCGATTAATAAATAAAAAGTTTCCAGCGGGATTCGAACCCAGGTCTTTTGAAAACAACATGTAATCGTTAGCTAAACCTAAATAAATTCACAGCTGATCAGGTCAGCTGATCAGCAGCTTGTGACAAAACAAAACAATACAATCGAACTTCTTGCAATATGTATACACACTTGGATGTGTATACACAAATACAAACATCTGTGTACATACATACATACATATATGCATGCATAGAAAAACTGCTTGCCAAGCAAGCAGCGTGGCAAATCGGAAAAGTTGTTTTAGTTTTAGCTTAAATGCACAATTCATATGCGTATGTTTATAAATTATTATCAATTGGCAGCAAGCATTTTTTAATATATATACAAATATAAAAAAAATTAAAAAATAATAATTTTTGAAAAAAAAAAAGTTGTTTGCGGGATTCGAACTCACGCACCCAAGTTAGCTTGCATAGCGCTTACCATCAGCGCCACTGCCCTGATATCATATGTGTTAACTAAAACCAAATAAGGCATTGCTAGAGCGTCTCTGACAAAACTAAAGTAACGATCGAAAAATTCCCAATTCAGTCACAATTCTTAGAATATTCTGGCATGCAATCTTTTGTATGTATACATAGAAAATTGTGTATACTCGTATAGTGTGTACATGTGTAAATCTGTATGTATGTATGTATGTGTAGGGAAAACGTTTGTTGCTTGCCATGTACGTTTGCTAATTGCCGGAATATTTCGTTAATTAAATGTTTATTAAATAAATAAGATGCACCTATGGTAACAAAGTATATCGCTGTTAGTTGCGCCTAACTGCAACGTTCTTTCTTGTTTTTATGCACATTTTGATTTTATTTATATTCTTATAGAGAGACACAAATTTTTTTTCTTCGTTTACCTTTAAATAGTAAGAGAAGAATGTAAAAGGAACGATGCAATAACCTAAACGGTAAATTTTTTCGTTTGTTTCACCGTATATTTCGATGTCACGTTCGACACCGAAAAATAGGTTTTGTTATCAGTAAATCAAATGTATATGAGCAACGAACAGCTAAATTCAGTTGCAAACACAGTTTTCAATTGCGAATTTATTAAAAAAATCAAACGAACGTTCAATATATATACATATATTAAATTTAAAATGTGTAGCGTTCGACACCATAAAAAGGTAAAGAAAAATTTTAGATAAACTAAAGTGAATCCCAGGTTGTGAATATTGAAATTAAAAATATAATTATTGATTATAGATGAGTACAACAAACAGCGAAAAATGCAAACGATGGAGAGAACAAGTAAGAAGGCTCTAGTCGAGACGGCTCGACTACGAGATACCCTGAACTCTTCAAAAAAAGTGATACTCTTCTTTACGCACTTATAAGCGCGCGCTCTGCTGACTGCGCAGTTGCTGCCTTGGCTTGGGGGTGGGTTGGGCTGAACTTTGGACGCTTATAATTCCATTTCTAGGTGGACGATCTTCATGCAATTTTCAGAGTAGATTAAGAAAAATCTATCTATGTGCCAAATTGCAAGTCTCTAGTATTTGAAATGAGTTTTTTTTTTTTAAATTGGGCGTGGAGGGGGCGTGGCATTCAAAATCTGAAAACTACAAAATCTGCGTATTCATAATATCTATAAATATGTAAAGTTGAAGTCTCTAGCTAGAACGGTGTAGAAGTTATACCTAAAAAACCTAAAAAATGGAAACGATTTTTCGATTTTTTATCGATAATTTGGAAATGGGATGAGTTATCGAAAATACAAAATAAACTCGTATTACGTAGCTAACATACGAGTGTTCATGTGAAATTTCAGCTCTCTAGCTTCTGTAGTTTCCGATTATCAATCTCGACGTTCATGCGGACGGACAGACGGACGGACGGACAGACGGACAGGGCTAGATCAACCTATTTTTTTATGCTGATCAAGAATATTTATACTTTATGGGGTCTGCGACGTCTCCTTCTGCCTGTTACATACATTTTCAAAAAACCATTATACCCTGAATTCTTCCCATTTTCAATGGGTTCAGGGTATAAAAATATTAGTGAGAAAAAGGAAAATTAATAAAAATACAAAATTAGAGATGAAGAAAGAAAATAAGGATAGGAATAGAAAATATAAAAGTCAGCAGCATCCAAACTCAACTCAGGGCATTTCGAGTAACTACAGTATGATGAGCTGAAAGCAATGATTTTATTAGAGAAAGAGAGAGCTCTGAGGAAAATACGTGATAATATTTATTATAATTAACACATAAGACATGAAAAGCATAATGTAATGAATAATCCGTGGTGCACTGTGGTAATTGTAAGGGGCGATAGTTCCTGGTAATTCGGGAAGGAACAGAAAAATGGAGCCGCATTAACAAGCTGGGCGAGTTAATGTTACCAATGATTAAGTTGTGTAGGAATGTAATACCTAAAATTGTCCTACGATTAACTAATAATGGCAGGTCAATAAGTAGAAGCCTACTATAATAGGAAGGTAAGCGCAAATTGTTGTCCCAATTTAGATCCCTTAAGGCAAAAAGTAGAAACTGTTTCTGGACCGATTCAATGCGATCCTGATACAGTTTATATTGCGGAGACCAAATAACTGCACAATATTCTAAGATAGGGCGCACAAGTAAAATAAATAACGGCTTCGTAATAAAAGGATCTTTAAATTCCTTAGTCCATCGTTTAATAAAGCCAAGCACACATTTAGCTTCATTTGTGATGGCGGAAATATGCAGATTGAAATTAAGTTTAGTGTCAAAGAGAACGCCAAGATCTTTGACGGTAAAACTGTGTTTTAAGGAAATATTATTAATATTATAGTTAACAATGTGTGGAGTAGTTCGACAGAAGGTCATAGTCATACACTTAGAGTAATTTGAGTGCAATTGATTAACCTCACACCAACATTGAAATGCATTAAGGTCATCTTGAAGGTGTGCATACTCAAGTAGACTATAATATGAGAGGCAAAGTTTTACATCGTCTGCATACATATACATATATAGAATGAGAAATACAACTTGGCAGGTCATTTATAAAAAGAGTAAAGGTCCTAAATAACTACCCTGAGGAACACCCGACGTAACAAAGATTAGTTTAGAAATTTATGATCTCAGCAAAACTCTATGAGTTCTATCCTTTAAGTAGGATGAAATCCACGATAACAGTTTAGGGCAAAATCCTAAGCGATCCAGCTTTAAAATTAACAAGTGATGGTGAACTGAATCAAATGCTTTACTGAAGTCAGTATAAATGACATCAGTTTGCATTCTATTCGAAAAACTGTCGTTTACTAGGGAAGTAAATTCTAATAGATTCGCAGCGGTAGATCGATTTTGAAAAAACCCATGTTGCGATGGAATGATAATCGATTTACAAAAGTGTTGCAAGGATGAGGCTATTATTTTTTCAAATAACTTCGGAATTGTAGATAATTTCGCAATACTCTATAATTGGAAATGTCGGATCTTCCGCCTTTTTTATGTAACGGAATGATAAAAGACTTTTTCCAACTTAAAGGGAAAAGCGAGGTCTCCAAAGACAAATTAAACAATTTTAATAATGGTGACAGAAGAGCAGCACTACACTCTTAAATCACACAACTTGGAGTATTATCAGCACCAGGAGAGAACGATGATTTCAGTGTCCTAATGGCTGCAACCAAGCAATCTGCTGAAATCTTAGGAATATTAACTGAATAAGATTCAGCTGGTCAGCTGATCAGCTGTGAATTTATTTAGGTTTAGCTAACGATTACATGTTGTTTTTAAAAGACCTAGGTTCGAATCCCGCTGGAAACTTTTTATTTATTAATCGAAAAATTTTAAATTTTATTTTTTTAATTCAATAATATTATTATATTTATGTTAAAATGCTTTCTGCCATCTTAGCAATTGCTACTAAGCTATTATATGCAAGAATTATGCAGTTGGCCACAAAAAATTTCGATTTGCCACGCCCTCAATGGGCGTAGACATAAAACTTTTTGATCGATCTTCTTAGAATCATAACATTAACTCGCATGCAAAATTTCAGCGTTCACACGGACAGACGGACAGACGGACGGACAGCAAGACGGACATTGCACAAACCCAATATACTTTTTCCCCTTCGGGAACAAAGTATAAAAAGTAGAAACTGCGATGCCGAACGAACGTATTTTTGTTTTTATACTCTGTTCCCTTAAAAAGGGAAAAAGAGTATCTTGGGTTTGTGCAATGTCCGTTTTGCTGTCCGTCCGTCCGTCTGTCCGTATGAACGCAATATTTTTCGGCGCTATTAGAGCTAGAGACTTGAAATTTTAAACATATACTCATATATGTCCCCGAATTATAAAGTGTTAAAATTTTCCCGATCCGCCCACTAGGGGCGTGGCAAATCGGAAAACTCTTCCGCCCATAGTCAAGTTATCATACTAGATGATGAGCTAGAGAGTTGCAATTTGAAAAGTATACTCGGGGTGACAACCCAAGCTCAAAAAGCTATGGCGGATATATCTACGCCCATTGGGGCGTGGCAAATCGGGAAATACGTATCTTCTACACCGTTAAGCTAGAACGCTGAAATTTTGCATGTGAGTTAATGTTATGATTCTAAGAAGATCGATCATTTTATGTCGTTTATGTCTACGCCCATTGGGGGCGTGGCAAATCGGACCTGAATATATAGAGATTTTTCAAATTGTGCTATATTTTGAACACTATTGACACTAGAGACTTGAAATTTTGCATGTATACTCGGGTTGATAACCCAAGTTCAAAAAGCTATGGCGGATATATCTACGCCCACAGGGGGCGTGGCAAACCGCAAAAGTTTATATCTCCTACAGTTTTAGAGCTAGACGCTTGAAAATTGGATGGTTGAGTTACTAATGTTCTCCTCTATCGATGCCCCAAAAATAATTTTTCAGCCTCTTTGGGGGCGTGGCATATCGAAAAATACCCTGTAATTTTCGCATTTTTGGAATGTAAGCAACCAAATTTTGCAGGCATGTTAACCTCGGCTCTTTCTAAGAACTGGCAAAAATTTATGCGTCTACGCCCACTGGGGGCGTGGCAAATCGGCAAAGAAGTTTGTTGTGGCCAACTGCATAATTCATGCATATAATAGCTTAGTAGCAATTGCTATGATGGCAGAAATCATTTTAACATAAATATAATAATATTAATGAATTTAAAAATAAAAAATAAAATTTATAAGTTCTCGATTAATAAATAAAAAGTTTCCAGCGGGATTCGAACCTAGGTCTTTTGAAAACAACATGTAATCGTTAGCTAAACCTAAATAAATTCACAGCTGATCAGCTTGTGACGTAACAAAACAACACAATCGCACTTCTTGCAATAAGTATACACACTTAGATGTGTATACACAAATACAAACATCTGTGTATATACATACATACATATATGCAAGCATAGAAAAACTGCTTGCCAAGCAAGCAGCGTGGCAAATCGGAAAAGTTGTTTTAGGTTTAGCTTAAATGCACAATTCATATGCGTATGTTTATAAATGATTATCAATTGGCAGCAAGCATTTTATAATAAATATACAAATATAAAAAAAAATTAAAAAATAATAATTTTTGAAAAAAAAAAAAGTTGTTTGCGGCGTTCGAACCCACGCACCCAAGTATAGCTTGCATAGCGCTTACCATCAGCGCCACTGACCTAATATGAGCTGTGTTAACTAAAACCAATAACGCATTGCTAGAGCGTCTCTGACAAAACTATAGTAATGATCGAAAAATTCCCAATTCAGTCACAATTCTTAGAATATTTTGGCATCCAAACTTTTGCATGCATACATAGAAAATTGTGTGTATTCTCGTATAGTGTGTACATGTGTAAATCTGTATGTATGTATGTATGTGTAGGGAAAACGTTTGTTGCTTGCCATGTACGTTTGCTAATTGCCGAAATATTTCGTTAATTAAATGTTTATTAAATAAATAAGATGCACCTATGGGAACAAAGTATATCGCTGTTAGTTGCGCCTAACTGCAACGTTCTTTCTTGTTTTTATGACACTATGCAACAAAAAAAAATTTTTTTTCTTCGTTTACCTTTAAATAGTAAGAGAAGAATGTAAAAGGAACGATGCAATAACCTAAACGGTAAATTTTTTCGTTTGTTTCACCGTATATTTCGATGTCACGTTCGACACCGAAAAATAGGTTTTGTTATCAGTAAATCAAATGTATATGAGCAACGAACAGCTAAATTCAGTTGCAAACACAGTTTTCAATTGCGAATTTATTAAAAAAATCAAACGAACGTTCAATATATATACATATATTAAATTTAAAATGTGTAGCGTTCGACACCATAAAAAGGTAAAGAAAAATTTTAGATAAACTAAAGTGAATCCCAGGTTGTGAATATTGAAATTAAAAATATAATTATTGATTATAGATGAGTACAACAAACAGCGAAAAATGCAAACGATGGAGAGAACAAGTAAGAAGGCTCTAGTCGAGACGGCTCGACTACGAGATACCCTGAACTCTTCAAAAAAAGTGATACTCTTCTTTACGCACTTGTGAGCGGGCGCTCTGCTAACCGCGCAGTTGCTGCCGTGGCTTGGGGGTGGCTTAGACTGAACTTTGGACGCTTATAACTCCATTTCTAGATGGACGATGTTCATGAAACTTTCGGACTATATTAATAGCATCTAAATGTATCCATTTGCCAAATTTTAAGTCTCTAGTATTTGAAGTGGGCTTTCTTCAAATTGGTGGCGAAGGGGGCATGGCATCCAAAATCTGAAAACTACAAAATCTGCATATCCATAATATCTATAAACGGCGTAGAAGTTATGCCAAAAATAACCTAAAAATTGGAAACGAATTTTCGATTTTTAATCGATAATTTGGAAATGGGATGAGTTATCGAAAAAACAAAACAAACAGACGGACGGACAGACGGACAGGGCTAGATCAACTTATTTTTTTATGCTGATCAGCAGAAAACTTATTTTTTTATGCTGATCAGCAGAAAAAAATAAGTTGATTGAGCCCTGTCCGTCGTCCGTCGTCTGTCCGTATGTATGAACGCGTCGATTTCCGAAGATACAAAAGCTAGAGAGTTCATTCTTTTTGTGTTAGGTCCGTATATTGCACGCGCAGTACGGGTTTGTTTCAGAAATTCGATAACTTGTATATTTGCAAAGTTATCGATAACTGAAATTATCGACAACCAGTTATAAAATTCTAGCTAATTCATCTTTACAGTTAGAGTCTCCAAGTCTTCTGCATATATATAGATACCAATTTAATACAGTTTCGGTTTTTGTCAGATTTTGGGTTCCGGTCCCCGATTCGCCCCCACACCCCCAAATGTGTAAAAAATGCATTTCAAATATTAGAGACATACAGTTTGGTTTGGCATATAGATATGAATATCATAATCTTAATCTGAACATATCAAGACGATTGTCCATCTAGAAACAGAATTATTAGTCTATAAAGTTTTCTCATCAAAACCCATGTGGCGCAGCAAGCAAGGCAGCGAGACAGCAAGACGCATTGCAGGCGTACATACATACATACATATGTATGTATGTATGTATGTATGTATATGTGTGCAAGCGTAGATCAGCGTGTGGCTGCAATCGTACATACATACATACATACATATGTATTTGTGCATGTAAAACTAATTGTAAAAGAGTTATGATTTCTAAAAAAACGTAAAATGTTAAATAAAATATGTAGATCATATGCTGAACCCTCATTACATTCCATTATATATTTTAAAAATTTTAAAACAATTAAAATAACAATGGAAATGCAAGTAACGTTGAGCAATGCAAATCAATTTTCGTATGCGTGTGCACATATACACACAAAAAATCTTGGGCCGTTTTCTATGTTGCTATGCGTGTATATTCTAAGAATCACAATTGTTTTTGAATTGCGTTAGAATTGTCTTTGAATTGTATTTGTATTTTCAGCCACTGCTTTAGTGTTTCTTTCGTATATGGCGAATTTCATTCGTTTTCGCTACCGTGTCGTTTAAGTGGGCCGTGGTGTAGATGGCTAGGCAGATGCAACGAATGTTAGGGTGTCGCAGGTTCTAGTCTCGCTTAAGCCTTTCATAAGTTCATATTTTTAATTTTTTTTTTTTATTATTTCTTTCCTTCTGATTATTTATTCTTTTGTATTTGATACCTTTGAAAGTCAGTTAGTAGTTTAACTAATTGTGAATAAGTGCGTTTTTTTTAATTTCAAATATTTAATAGCATCATTTCTGAAAGTGTTTTTGTTTCAATTATATTTTATTCCGTTAAGTCAACAGAAAATAATGAACAAAAAAAAAAGTCTGCCCAAATAACAAAAGCACGTCACATCTGCGGTTTTCCTATATGTATGCACACATGTACATTCAAAGCTAGTGTAGCATGGTCTAAAAATTTAAACTTGCTAGATGGCGCTTTAGCAGTGAACTTATTTACTATGGCTATTACCACTAACCACGTGTTGTATGGGTAGTGCTATTACAGCTTCGAGTGGCATTGATATATTTCTTTTACAATTATGAAGTGTCTGTGTTAATTAAGGTAATGCTTGTTAATCGAAGAACGTCTATTTGTTGGGTCTATTTTTAATGATATATAATAATATAACATTTTTCGAATTTCAACTAATATAAGCGCCATCTATTATTATTTTTTTTTTGGCAATGCATACACACATATATACATCTACATATGTACATTTTGAACGTTACACGCATACATTCTTATGTATACTTTCTGATTTATCCATATGGGTAATTCTCCAGAAAAGTCAACTTTTTGTCACGTTCGACACTGGCTCTTTGTAAATATCTTGAAAACGGAATAATTTTAGTACTAATCAAGAGCAATATATGTAACTATTTGTCAAAATAAAGAAGTTTTTTGCCATTTTCAGCACTAAAATTTTTTTTTCAAGATAATTACAAAAAACCAAACCACAGTCCAGATTATTATTTAATTTTATTAAAATTGGGTTCAGGGTATTATCTAATCGAGCACTCTCGACTAGAGTTTTCTTATTTGTTTACTTTAAATGTGTACGAAATGTCACATTCGACACTAGAGAATTGCCCATATGTATGTATATAGATATTAATTTATTACAATATCTGTTTTTATCAGATTTTGGATTCCTGTCCCCGATTTCCCCCACACCCACAAATGTAAAAAAAATGTATTTCAAATACTAGAGACACGCAGTTTGGTTTAACATATAGATATGAAATCATATTCATAATCTGAAGAGATCAATGTGATTGTCCGTCTAGAAACAGAATTATTAATTAATAAAGTTTTTGCAGCAAAACCCATGTGGCGCAGCAAGCAAAACAGCGAGACAGCAAGCCGCAAGACTGCAATGCTTACACACATAGAGGAGTACAAGTATAGATCAGCGTGTGTCTGTGTGTGCTCGTGTTATTGCGTTTATAGTTTCTTACGCGTGGAGAATCGAAACGAAGCATTCTTAGAATATTATTCGTTCGAAGAAAGGTTCAGGGGTTTTCGTAGTCCGAGCAGTCCCGGCTACAGCTTTCTTACTTGTTTTATTTTTTTGTGGTTCCTGTCTTTGCTGGTTCCCTCAATGCAAAGTGCTCTTCATTCACAGGAGTCCAAACCTGGCTTCGCGCATGTAAAGCTTGATGTTGAGGTGGATGTTCAGGTTTGAGATTGGGGCCTTTCCCAGAGCCAGCAAGCAGCAACTGGCAACAGTCGACCCGAACAGCAGCAGCAACAGCAACGGCTCTTCGCATCAGCATTCGTCGTTGCCATCTTCGTATTATTTAGCCATAAAAATCTTAATGCCAGCGCTAAGAAACGAAATCTTAAGTTTGCCTGCTGAATTTCTTATGAAAAACGTTCGCGCAACCGGCAAACAGGCAACTGAGAAAAAAAAAAAAAAAACAAATACGGCAAAAAAACAACGAAAAAGACGAACAACACAAGCAGTGGGCAAGAAAAGAAAGAGATTAGCAGAAGTGCCGTCATTAAAATGTATTTACTTACGAGTGTGAACTTTATGCCCATGGCGTTCGACTGACCCTCAGCCAACTGCGACGCCACCGTTGTCAATGCCTATTTTGTGGCAGTCCCCAACCATATCCGCGACCCGAACCGAAACCCAAGCCCAAGCCGAAGCCGAAGCCCTGGACCGTTTCCTGTCCAAGCCGTGCGTGAGCTAAACCCTTTCTATATTATATCAGAAGCCGAGTGCAGCATCTCCATGCGTGTGTTTGTGAACAGAAAATTCTCAGGTACACTAGAAATTGGCAACTATTGGCAGCAGCAGAAAAACTTGTGCACAAATCATTAGACAGAAGTCTCGAATAGCAACCAAAAACAAGTAAGAAAACTCTAGTCGAGAGTGCTCGACTAGATAATACCCTGAACCCAATTTTAATAAAATTAAATAATAATCTGGACTGTGGTTTGTTTTTTTGAAATTATCTTAAAAATGCATCAATTTTAGTGCTGAAAATGGCAAAAAAAAAAAAAAAAACTTCTTTATTTTGACAAATAGTTACATATATTGCTCTTGATTAGTACTAAAATGAATCAATTTTCAAGATAATTACAAACAAAACCAGTGTCGAACGTGACAAAAAGTTGACTTTTCTGGAGAATTACCCATATGGATAAATCAGAAAGTATACATAAGAATGTATGCGTGTAACGTTCAAAATGTACATATGTAGATGTATATATGTGTGTATGCATTGCCAAAAAAAAAAAAAATAGATGGCGCTTATATTAGTTGAAATTCGAAAAATGTTATATTATTAAATATCATTAAAAATAGACCCAACAAATAGACGTTCCTCGATTAACAGGCATCACCTTAATTAACACAGACACTTCATAATTGTAAAAGAAATATATCAATGCCACTCGAAGCTGTAATAGCACTAACCATACAACACGTGGTTAGTGGTAATAGCCATAGTAAATAAGTTCACTGCTAAAGCGCCATCTAGCAAGTTTAAATTTTTAGACCATGCTACACTAGCTTTGAATGTACATGTGTGCATACATATAGGAAAACCGCAGATGTCACGTGCTTTTGTTATTTGGGCAGACTTTTTTTTTTTGTTCATTATTTTCTGTTGACTTAACGGAATAAAATATAATTGAAACAAAAACACTTTCAGAAATGATGCTATTAAATATTTGAAATTAAAAAAAACGCACTTATTCACAATTAGTTAAACTACTAACTGACTTTCAAAGGTATCAAATACAAAAGAATAAATAATCAGAAGGAAAGAAATAATAAAAAAAAAAAAATTAAAAATATGAAATTATGAAAGGCTTAAGCGAGACTAGAACCTGCGACACCCTAACATTCGTTGCATCTGCCTAGCCATCTACACCACGACCCACTTAAACGACACGGTAGCGAAAACGAATGAAATTCGCCATATACGAAAGAAACACTAAAGCAGTGGCTGAAAATACAAATACAATTCAAAGACAATTCTAACGCAATTCAAAAACAATTGTGATTCTTAGAATATACACGCATAGCAACATAGAAAACGGCCCAAGATTTTTTGTGTGTATATGTGCACACGCATACGAAAATTGATTTCCATTGTTATTTTAATTGTTTTAAAATTTTTAAAATATATATTGGAATGTAATGAGAGTTTCAGCATATGATCTACATATTCTTTTTAACATTTTAGGTTTTTTCTAGAAATCATAACTCTTTTACAATTAGCTTTACATGCACAAATATGTACATACATATGTATGTATGTATGTACGATTGCTGCCACACGCTGATCTACGCTTGCACACATATACATACATACATACATACATACATATGTATGTATGTATGTACGCCTGCAATGCGTCTTGCTGTCTCGCTGCCTTGCTTGCTGCGCCACATGGGTTTTGATGAGAAAACTTTATAGACTAATAATTCTATGTATTTCTAGATGGACAATCGTATTGATATGTTCAGATTAAGATTATGATATTCATATCTATATGCCAAACCAAACTGTATGTCTCTAATATTTGAAATGCATTTTTTACACATTTGGGGGTGTGGGGGCGAATTGGAGACCGGAATCCAAAATCTGACAAAAACCGAAATTGTATTAAATTAGTATCTATATATATGCGGATGACTTGGAGACTCTAACTCTAAAGATGAATTAGCTAGAATTTTATAACTCGTTCCCGTTTATCGATAGTTCTGCAAATATACAAGTTATCGAATTTCTGAAACAAACCCGTACTGTGCGTGCAATATACGAACCTAACACAAAAAAATAATGAACTCTCTAGCTTTTGTATCTTCGGAAATCGTTCAAACATACGGACAGACGGACGGACGGACGGGCGGACAGACGGACATGGCTATACCAACTTTTCTCGTCACCCTGATCAAGAATATATATACTTTATGGGGTCTGCCACGCCTCCTTCTGCCTGTTACATACTTTTAACAAAACCAATATACCCTGATTTCCCATTTTCAATGGGCTCAGGGTATAAAAAATGCTATTCATTTTTGAAAATATGTTCTATGCTCTTCTTCTTCAAACGCACTTTGTCGACCAAGTTCGAAAACTCATGAGAAAATCGTTTTGAATTCACAATATTCGGTATATGAAAACAGCTTGGCTACTTCTTATGAGCATCAGCATCAGCATCAGCATATTCGTTTCGTAATTTTACTCCAGTTAAATTGAAATGAAATCTCGTTGCCCTAAAATGTATACAAAAGAAATAATCTGGCGCTCCTTATGAACTACCTGTCATCGACAGGGCTTTTAAGGCCTTTCATGAGTGAATGCCGCCTTTTCTCACACTTTCGTAACTAGTTGAGCATTTCAATATGGGTTTATTTATTATACGATACATTTACTTGGCTCGCTGAGGCAGAGATCTTCTACTTACGTAAAATCTGAATCACGAATTGATCTGCTCTCAACCTAAAGTCGAAGCACATCCTAAGTTAATTTGATTTGTAATTTTCTTTCACTAACTTAGCTGCATAATATATGCCTGGTAACTAGTAAATATTCGTAGTTATGTGGAATACTTTAGCATACAGTGGCACGTTGAGTTTGAAGAACTGAAAACTGAAACGATGATCGAAAATCGAGATATGAGATGGGCAGAGTTGAAAGATAGATTCACTTGTGTCTCATAGAAAACATGCCTAAAGGCGTGTGCACATGCCTCTGCACAAATAGGGGCCTGCCTTTGGTGCACACCTTCGCCCGGGAGCCACACCCACCTGGTGGAAGCACGTGCTGCGCTGACTTCGATTGTGAAGTATTTGGCCGATTCGGTTGTGGTCGATCGTTGCTGTTACTGTTGCAGTGGTTGTTATTGTCTGCTGAAAGATATTAAGTTTTCTTTCGTTGGGCTCATAATATATGCGCCGCGCTGAGGTAAATTATATGCATACGAGATGCTTGGAGTGGCATTGATCTCACAACGCGCCATGCAAATGAATAGAATATGAAGAGGAAGAGTAGAGGCAAGGAAAAGAAGAAATACTGCAAAAGTATCACACGCCCAACCGGATCGGACCAATACATGCATACATACATATATAATAGAGACATGTCTGTATGTCTGTATGCCGCTGTGCCAACTAATTTATTAAATCTATATCAATATCTGTTGAAGAATGATCTCGAACAAAACTCATCATCATGATCATCTTTGTTGAAATAAGCATTTAACGTAACTGTAAAATCAGTCGTTGGCTGTTCGAGCATTTTCACTAGAATAGGCAAACGAATGTTCTGGATTGTGTACATGCTTAACATACATACATACATACAGAAAAGCAAGCATACGAAAAGAGACATCCAGAACATTCTATATGTAAGAGTAGTAGCATAGGAAGAAGACATCTAGAACATTCGATATGTAAGAGAAGGGTGTATAAAAGCATGCTGCACATCGAGCTTTGTATCATTTTTGTTGTGAAAGATCAGTTGTGAAAGTGTCGGCTTAGTTCAGTTGAAGACGTCGCGTTGTGTACTTGCTACTTATGTATAATTTTGATTTTATTAAATAAACTTGTGTTGTGCACCTACATTTTACACAAACTGCGTTTTGATTTATTTCAAAAAGAGAAAAAACCTCAACAGGTTATGGGCCCAGACGGTGCTAAAAGTTAATGTAGTGTGAAATCGAGTGCAAGTACAAAAGTGAATTAGTGGCAAATAAGTAATAAAATAAAGACAGTAAAAAATGGAGCCAGTAAATATGAAAATAGAACGGTTACGCGACAAAGACAATTGGCATTTGTGGTGTTTCATGGTTCGCACGTTATTAGAAGAAGACGACGATGTTCTTGCCGTGTGCGAAGGTGTTTTAACGTGTCCGACAGAGGAGTCTGCAACGTATGAAAGAGACTCGAAAAGATTTTTAAAGGCTGATAAGACTGCAAGAAAAATAATAATTCATTCTATCGAGAGAAGACCGATGGAATTGATTGTGAGCTGCAAAACAGCTAGAGAAATGTGGGTAAAATTAAACTCAGTGTATGATATGAAATCAGAAGAAAATTTATCAGCTATTCAAAAACAGTTTTTTGATTTCAAATGGATTGAAAATGAAAGTGTGGACTATAATATTTCAAAGTTAGAAGTTTTGTGGAGCAAGATGAAAAATCTTGGAAGTGCTGTGCCTGAAACAATGTTAATGTCGCGAGTCCTATCGTCTTTGCCACAGAAGTTTAACTATTTTCATAGTGCGTGGGATTCGGTCGAGGACAGTAAAAGAACATTGAATAATTTGACGACTCGTTTAATGACAGAAGAAGTAAGGTCAAAAGAGCAAGAAGTGGTATCTGAAGAGTCAACAGCGTTAATTGCAGGCAACAGAAAAAATAAAAGTGAATATGAACATAAGAAGCAAACTATGAAGTGTTATAATTGTGGTATGATTGGACATCTAAAGAAAGACTGCTACAGGTGTTATATATGTAAGAAGAAAGGCCACAAGAGCAACAACTATAACGAAAGGAGAAGTGCTGAAAATAATCAAGGAGAATCAGGCGAATTCTCAAGGAAAGGATTGATTGCAAGCAAGGACTACAGAGAAAAGAATGTGCGGGTGATCGACTCAGGAGCTTCTGATCACATGTCAAGGCGTCGAGGCTGCTATTTTGCATATAAAGAAATGGATTCCCAGGCAGGCGTAGGTGGTGCTCAACTTATCAAAGCGCACGGAAAAGTAAATCTCAACGGTGGTAGTATTGCAACGATGAATGTGAATAGTCATCATCTGGAGGAGCTGCAGAAAGAGCTGGTGGTGTATCGGGAATTGGCGAACAATCGATCACAGGAGCTTGATAAGCTGAATGCCACGCATCGTGAAACTCTCAAGGAAGTCGAGAAGCTTAAAATGGATATGTGCCAGCTACGTGCATCGGTCATCGCGGAGACGACAGAGTATAAGTGCTTGCAATTGCAGCTCTCCGCGCTGTATAATGAATCTATGGAGATCAGGACGATGCTGAATGAGACTCGTAACCAGTTGCAGATGAGCAAGAATCAGCATCTGAGCGAGATCAAGGTGAGGCGTAAAGGTCAAGATGTGATTGCAATTTGTGAGGCGGCTGTGCATGAAAAGGAGCGCGTTTGGAAAGCGGTACAAGTAAAACAATAGGAGCAACGCAAGCTGGATGATCTGCGCAGGGAGATCAATGAGAAGCGGGATCGTGAAGAACTGCAGCGCGAATATCAGTTAAAGTGTCGCGATCTGCAGCAATGCCAAATGGAAGTTGAATTGCTAAAGCTGACAATACTGGATGAGTGCGAAATGCAGCGGCTGCTGGTGGAACAAGATGAAAAGCAGAAGCAAATAGTCTACAAGTGCCGGAGTGAGCTACAGGCAAAGAATCAACGAATCTCGGATTTACTACAGGAACTGGAGTCTGAGCGTCGCTCCATGAAGGGCATATGGAATGAATGGGAAAAGCAAAAACAATCCATAGAGCAGGTGAACATACAGCGTAAGACAATGGAAGATCCGCTGGAATCGCGAGATAAGCTACTAGAGAATCAAGTGAAACTCAAGGAAATCCATCGCATACTCAAGACGGCGCTGGAACAGGCAACGAAACGCAACAAAGATAGCAAGAAGAGATCGACGCATCGGAGCGGGAGTAGCATCAACAGCAGCAGTGATGATAGCCGTATCAGCGAAGAGGAGGAAGAAGTCTCAAAGGCAAGCAGTGGAAAGCATGATAGAAGGCGCCGCAAAAGCGTTGAAGAGCAAAGAAGAGGAGGTAAGGAAAGCAGGGGTAGATTTGGCAGACATGTAGTAACAGCGAAGATAGACGAAATCAAAGAAGATCAAGCAGAGCGGAGATAGACGTAAGCGAAGTGCTTAAGAGAAGAAGGGCAGAAGGGAAGGCGACAATCGCTTAAAATGAATGAACGAAGCCGAGGAAGGAGAGAAGGGGATGTCGTGCTTGAAGCAATAGCAGCATATGTATGTATATGAATGATAGGAAATGTCAAAGGAGAACAGCGAGAGAAATTAGGAATTAAGAGTAAAGAAAAATTTTATAGAGATGTTGAGTTTTAGGGAGGGTGTTGAAGAATGATCTCGAACAAAACTCATCATCATGATCATCTTTGTTGAAATAAGCTTTTAACGTAACTGTAAAATCAGTCGTTGGCTGTTCGAGCATTTTCACTAGAATAGGCAAACGAATGTTCTGGATTGTGTACATGCTTAACATACATACATACATACAGAAAAGCAAGCATACGAAAAGAGACATCCAGAACATTCTATATGTAAGAGTAGTAGCATAGGAAGAAGACATCTAGAACATTCGATATGTAAGAGAAGGGTGTATAAAAGCATGCTGCACATTTTTGTTGTGAAAGATCAGTTGTGAAAGTGTCGGCTTAGTTCAGTTGAAGACGTCGCGTTGTGTACTTGCCACTTATGTATAATTTTGATTTTATTAAATAAACTTGTGTTGTGCACCTACATTTTACACAAACTGCGTTTTGATTTATTTCAAAAAGAGAAAAAACCTCAACAATATCTAATCCGTGCGATCGTTGTTTATTGTTCATTAAAATCAGCTGCGCGCCTAATGCAAATTACTTATGAATACCGTGTAACATCTGAGCAACCGCTGCAGGCACTACCAACTAGCTGTGCAACTTGCTATTCTCAATAGATTCCCCAACAGTTAGCTTAACTTTATTATCTGTTATTTCCTCTTTATACCCTGAACCCATAGGAATTCAGGGTATAATGGTTTTGTGAAAATGTATGTAACAGGCAGAAGAAGACGTCGCAGACCCCATAAAGTATATATGTATTCTAGATCAGCATAAAAAAATTAGTTGATCTAGCCCTGTCCGTCCGTCTGTATGAACGTCGAGATTTCGGAAACTACAAAAGCTAGAGAGAAATTTTACATGAATACTCGCATGTTAGATACGCAGTACGAGTTTGTTTTGTTTTTTTTTTTTCGATATCATCCCATTTTCAAATTATCGATAGAAAATCGGAAATTCGTTTCCATTTCTTATGTTTTTTGGGCAGTTAGCAGAGCGCGCTTACACGTGCGTAAAGAAGAATACATTTTTTTTTTCAGGGTTCAGGGTATCTCGTAGTAGAGCCGTCTCGACTAGAGCCTTCTTACTTGTTTTCGTCTGTGTTGTGCGTGTATGTGCTTTTTAGAGGCGGTGAGACGGGATGATGGGATTGGTCGATACGCAAATTAATCTGAGGTAAATTATGTTAATCTATAAGATTCTGAGACGTTGCGAACCAACTCAATAGAGTTTTACCGACTGACCGTTCGACGGACGAAAGGCTAGCAACCTGTTACTTTGTGTATGCTAAGCATATTCATTGACATTCTTTAATTTGCTTAATAATCGCCGTCGCTGGCCGACTGGCCTGGCAACAAAAAACAGAGCCCAAGATGTGGCAAATACCGTAATACCAAAAATGCCCAATATACATACGTACAATATAATTTGCGAAATGGCCCAACACCAAGCGTCAAACAAGATGGCAACCTCTTCTTCTTTACGAACGTATGAGCGCGCGCTCTACTAACCGCGCAGTTTCTTCTGCGGCTTGGAGGTGGGTTGGGCTATACTTTAGATGCTTATAACTTAATTTTTAGATGGATTATCTTCATGAAATGTGTCTATTTGCTAAATTGGAAGTCTCTAGTATATGAAATGCTTCCATACGGACGGTGCCATATCAACTTTTTTTTTGTGCTGATCAAGAAGATATATACTTTGTGGGGTCTGTGACCATTGTACCCTGAATTCTCACTTTCAATGGGTCAAGGGTTCTTTCGTAAAGAAGAACAGTAATAGTTTTTTTTGCAGGATTTTAGGAATATCGTAGTCGAGCCGTCTCGACTTACTTTTTATACTCTGTTCTCAAAAGGAAAAAGAGTATATTGGGTTTGTGCAATGTCCATCTTGCCGTCCGTCCGTCCGTCTGTCCGTCTGTCCATGTACTCATATATGCTCCCGAATTGTAAAGTGTAAAATTTACTGATCCGTCCACTAGGGGTGTGGCAAATCTGAAAGCTCTTGAGCCCATAAGCCAGTAATCATACTAGATGATGAGCTAGAGACTTGAAATTCGGCATGTATACTCTTGTTGACAACGCAAGATCAATAAGCTATGGTAGATATATCTACGTCCACAGAGGTCGTGGGAAACCGCAAAAGTTTATATCTCCTGCAGTTTTAGAGCTGGAAGCTTCAAATTTTTATGGTTCAGTTACTATTGTCCTCTATCTTTGACCCAAAAAAATAAAATAATATCGAAAAATAACCTGTAAATGTCGCATTTTTTGAGTGTAAGCAACGTCTACGTCTACTGAGCGTCTACGCTCATTGGGGGCGTGGCAAATCGGCAAAGAAGTTTCTTGTGGCCAACTGCATAAATCATTCATATAAATAGCGTGGTAGTAATTGCTAAGATGACAGAAAGCATTTTAACAAAAATATAAATATATTAATGAATTTAAAAAATAAAATTTATAAGTTTTCGATTAATAAACAAAAAGTTTCCAGCGGGATTCGAACCCAGGTCTTTTGAAAATAATATGTAATCGTTAGCTAAACCTAAATAAGTTCACTCCTATAGCAGCTTGTGACAGAACTTACAATTCAATCGCAATTCTTGGAATATGTATACACACTTGAATGTGTACAAACGTACGCACGTACAAACATCTGTATAAACATACATACATACAGTGGCTCACAGCTTATTTGACCCACCATCAAATAAAAATTTCGAATGCTCATATCTTTGAAACAAATATAGATTCTTTTAAAATTTAAATGCACATTTGTTTTTAAGTATTTTTACAAATCAAAAACAAAATTCATGTATTCATTCTTTAAACAAAAGCAATAGCAAGCTGTTTAATGTGCCGTTAAGATCGTTTAGAATGGGAAGTAGCTGTTCTTTTTGGGTTTTTGCTTTGATCATTGCATTCGCAAAGATAATTTGTAGCAGTTTCACAATTTTAAATTGAATTTTGTGAGAGAAGGACGAGTTTGCAGTAATGGGAAAGCGCACAACCATAGAGCAACGTGAGTTGGTGCTAAACCACTTCAAAAATGGAATTTTTCGGCGCAAAATAGCTCAATTGGTTAATTTACCGGAATCAATGGTAAAATATCATAACCCGATTCGTTTTTATACCCGTCCGTATATTGCACGCGCAGTACGAGTTTGTTTCAGAAATTCTATAACTTGTATATTTGCAAAGTTATCGATAAACGAAATTATCGGGAACCAGTTATAAAATTAGTTAGAGTCTCCGAGTCTTCTGCAAATATATATATACTAATTTAATAGAATTTCGGTTTTTGTCAGATTTGAAATTCCGGTCCCCATTTCGCCCCACCATATAGATATGAATATCATAATCATAATCTGAAGAAATCAATACGATTGTCCATCTAGAAACAGAATTATTAATCATCAAAGTTTTCTCATCAAAACCCATGTGCCGCAGCAACAAAGACAGCGAGACAGCAAGCCGCCTGCAATGCTTATACACATACAGGCGTACAAGCATAGATCAGCGTGTGTGTGTGTGTGCTCTTGTTTTTGCATGTATAGTTTCTTACGCGTAGAGAATCGAAACGAAGCATTCTTGGAATATGACTCGTTCGATGAAGGGCTCAGGAGATTTCGTAGTCGAGCAGTCTCGACTACAGCTTTCTTACTTGTTGAAAATAGAGTGGTAAATAAGGGTAGAAGTGCTCCAAACAAAATTTTCAATGAAACAGATGAGCGAAACATTGTGCGCCAAATTAAGGAAAACCCGAATTTGTTTGAAATCATTTATTAATAAGAAAAATAAGGAAAGCTCCAATCCGCCAAAGAGTATATTAGCAAGGACAGTAGCTATTGGGATAAAGTTATTTTCGCTGACGAGTCTAAGATTAACATTTTTGGCTCGGATGGAAGACTTTACGTCTGGAGGAAAGCGAATACCGAGCTGCAAGACAAGCATCTAAAACCAACAGCTAAGCATGGTGGAGGATCTGTGATGGTTTGGGCCTGTATGTTTGCCTCTGGAGTCGGTAGATTGGCTTTTATTGAAAGTACAATGGATGAAAATATGTACTTAAATATTTTAAAAGAAAATCTTATCCAAAGTGCTGAAGATCTAGCCATAAAAAATAATTTCATTTTTTATCAGGACAATGACCCAAAGCACACATCGGGTAATATATTAATATATTAATATATTAATATATTAATATATTAATATATTAAATATATTAAAACCAGCCATAATTTTCAACATACTGTGTATAATCTCGAGTGGGTCAAATAAGCTGCTTAAAAACTTGCAATATTTTAGTTTTCGTAACTTTGTTATTTTTTTTTTTTCTTTTTATTAAGATTGAATAAATCAATTTTGTTTATTATTTTTTAAAATACTTTAAAACAAATGTGTATTTAAAGTTTTAAAAAATCTCTATTCGTTTCATAGATATATGTTGAGGTTTTTTCTCTTTTGATATAAATCAAAACGCTGTTTTGTAAATGTAGGTGCACAAAAGTTTATTTAATAAAATCAAAAGTTATACATAAGTAGCAAGTACACAACGCGACGTCTTCAACTGAACTGAGCCGACACTTTCATAACTGATCTTGCACAACAAAAATGATACAATGACACAAGACTCAATGTGCAGCATGCTTTTATACTTCCTTCTCTTACATATAGAATGTTCTGGATGTCTCTTTTCGTATGCTTGCTTTTCGTATGTATCTTATGTATGTACACAATCCAGAACATTCGTTTTGCCTACTCTAATGAAAATGCTCGAACAGCCAACGACTGATTTTACAGTTACATACGTTAAATGCTTATTTCTACAAAGATGATAATGATGATGAGTTTTGTTCGAGATCATTCTTCAACACCCTCCCTAAAACTCAACATCTCTATAAAATTTTATTCTTTACTCTTAATTCCTAATTTCTCTCGCTGCTCTCCTTTGACATTTTCTATCATTCATATACATATGCTGCTATTGCTTTAAGCACGACATCCCCTTCTCTCCTTCCTCGGCTTCGTTCATTAATTTTAAGCGACTGTCGCCTTCCCTTCTGCCCTTCTTCTCTTAAGCACTTCGCTTACGTCTTTCTTCGCTCTGCTTGATCTTCTTTGATTTCGTCTATCTTCGCTGCTACTACATGTCTGCCAAATCTACCCCTGCTTTCCATAGCTCCTCTTCTTTGCTCTTCAACGCTTTTGCTGCGCCTTCTATCATGCTTTCCTATGATTGCCTTTGAGACTTCTTCCTCCTCCTCACTGATACGGCTATCATCACTGCTATTGCTACTGCTGCTGTTGATGCTACTCCCGCTCCGATGCGTCGATCTCTTCTTGCTTTTCAATTTATTTACTTCTTTAGCTGCTTTTTCTGGTTCTGCAGTTTCGTCAGTTTCCATTTCCTCCGCCTCCCTTTCGGCGTCTCTTCATCATTTTTTCTGTCTTGGGAGTGTCCAGCTTTTCATCTACTTCCATTATGCTTTCGGCATCAGCTTTCGTCTCCTCTGTTGGCTTATCCACTTCTTGTATGTTGTCTTCATCCACTTTCGTTGTTTCTTCTTCCGCCTTTTCTGATTTATCCTCAGCTTTCTCAGCAGCTTCTTTATCTTCGTCCTTCTCAGCTTCTAAGGTGCTGCAACTGGCCTCCAGATGCCTATTGGTGTCATCTGCCGCCACGGTGGATTTTTCCTCGTCCTCCGAGCTACCTGCTTCGCCTTCTGCACCCGATTGTGGTTTCGTTTTCTCCACATCGCTTCTTGCATTCGAGTTGGCTACATTATTCAATATACGATACTTGGCAGCCTGCAGTTTATCCAGCCTGAAGTCCTGATCCTCGTTGCTATCATCGCCCTTTTTGCTCTTCTTCTTTTTGTTGCGTTTCGTTGCCTGTTCCAGCGCCGTCTTGAGTATGCGATGGATTTCCTTGAGGTTCACTAGATTCTCCAGTAGCTTATGTCGCGATTCCAGCGGATCTTCCATTGTCTTACGCTGTGTGTTCACCTGCTCTATGGATTGTTTTTGCTTTTCCCATTCATTCCATACGCCTTTCATGGAGCGACGCTCAGACTCCAGTTCCCGTAGTAAATCCGAGATGCGTTGATTCTTTGCCTGTAGCTCACTCCAGCACTTGTACACTATTTGCTTCTGCTTCTCATCTTGTTCAACCAACAGCCACTGCATTTCCTCGTGCTCATCCAGTATTGCCTGCTTTAACAATTCAACTTCTCTGCATTGATGCAGATCGCGGCACACTAACTTATACTCACGCTGCAGTTCTTCACGATCTCGCTTCTCATTGATCTCCCTGCGCAGATCATCCAGCTTGCGTTGCTCCTCTTGTTTTACTTGTACCGCTTTCCAAACGCGCTCCTTTCCTATGCCCAGCCGCCTCACAAATTGCAAATCGCATCTTGACCTTTACGCCTCACCTTGATCTCGCTCAGATGCTGATTCTTGCTCAACTGCAACTGGTTACGAGTCTCATCCAGCATCGTCCTGATCTCCATGGATTCATTATACAGCGCGGAAAACTTCAATTGCAAGCAATTATACTCTGTCGTCTCCGCGATGACCGATGCACGTAGCTGGCAAATATCCATTTTAAGCTTCTCGACTTCCTTGAGAGTTTACACGATGCGTGGCATTCAGCTTATCAAGCTCCTGTGATCGATTGTTCGCCAATTCCCGATACACCACCAGCTCTTTCTGCAGCTCCTCCAGATGATGACTACTCACATTCCTCGTTGCAATACTACCACCGCTACTGGGCGTTCTTTGCAGTGAGCGGCATGCTGATTCTTCATCGTGTGCGTATGCCATGATTTTGTCAAATTTAAATCTCCGCCATTAATGTTAAGATTTGCTTTTCCGTGCGCTTTGATAATTTTAGAATCACCTCCGCCTATCTTCGGGGACCCCAATTCTTTATATGCCGAATAGCAGCCTCGACGCCTTGACATGTGATCAGAAGCTCCTGAGTCGATCACCCGCACGTTCTTTTCTCTGTAGTCCCTGCTCGCAATCAATATTTTCCTTGTGAATTCCCCTGATTCTCCGTGATTGTTTTCCGCTCGACTTCCTGCATTTCTCCTTTGGTGACAGTTGTTGCTCCTGTGGCCTTTCTTCTTGCATATATAACACCTGTAGCAGTCTTTCTTTAGATGTCCAATCATACCACAATTATAACACTTCATAGTTTGCTTCTTATGTTCATATTCACTTTTATTTTTTTCTGTTGCCTGCAACTAACGCTGTTGACTCTTTGAATACCACTTCTTGTTCTTTTGACCTTACTTCTTCTGTCATTAAACGAGTCGTCAAATTATTCAATGGTCTTTTACTGTCCTCGACCGAATCCCACGCACTATGAAAATAGTTAAACTTCTGAGGCAAAGATGATAGGATTCGCGACATTAACATTGATTCAGGCACAGCACTTCCAAGATTTTTCATCTTGCTCCACAAAACTTCTAACTTTGAAATATTATAGTCCACACTTTCATTTTCAATCCATTTGAAATCAAAAAACTGTTCTGAATAGCTGATAAATTTCTTCTGATTCATATCATACACTGAGTTTATTTTACCCACATTTCTCTAGCTGTTTTGCAGCTCACAATCAATTCCATCGGTCTTCTCTCGATAGAATGAATTATATTTTTCTTGCAGTCTTATCAGCCTTTAAAAACCTTTTCGAGTCTCTTTCATACGTGGCAGACTCCTCTGTCGGACACGTCAAAACACCTTCGCACACGGCAAGAACATCGTCGTCTTCTTCCAACATCGTGCGAATCATGAAACAACCCACAAATGCCAATTGTCTTTGTCGCGTAAACCGTTCTATTTTCATATTTACCGGCTCCATTTTTACTGTCTTTATTTTATTATCAAATTTGCCACTAATTCACTTTGTACTTGCACTCGATTTCACACTACATTACACTTTTAGCCACCGTCTGGGCCCATAACCTGTTGAGGTTTTTTCTCTTTTGATATAAATCAAACGCTGTTTTGTAATGTAGGTGCACAAAGTTTATTTAATAAAATCAA
>JAUESP010000202.1:0-29209 GCA_030914335.1 Drosophila borborema | reverse complement strand
CCAATTGCCAGAGCCAGAGCACTGCGGATGGCTGGCTAGGAGACAAGCTGCACACACTTAAAGCTGAGCGCAGCGACAAAATTTTGCATAAAGATGAAATTTATTGACGGCTGCGTGGCCATAAAATTGAAATTCATTGGCGACAGCAGCAACAGCAACACAGCAAAAGGAACAGCAACAGCAACAGCAGCAGCAGCGGCAGACACTGAATGGACAGTGCCCAAAAAGGGCACAACAACAGCAATAGCTATAGCAACAACTGTTGCTGGAATGCAGCATCCGCTGTGTGTCCTCTAATACGAAAGACTTAAGCAACGAACCTGGCCAACAAATAGTGAGCCACATTTTTAGCGGTGTTTGAACTTTTTGTGTGCAACGCAGTTTTCCCAAAAGCTAAACTGGCAAATACTATCTATAAACAACAACAACAGCAACAACAACAACAGCAACAACAACAACTGCCACGAAAGGCAATTTGAAGTGTGCAGTGAAAGAGCGCGGCGTGAAATGCTCGAAAAATATGCGACGACGGCAGTGGGACGGCAGGCAGCAGCAAACAGCACACAACAGCTACAGCCGCATGCCAGTCATGCACAACACACACAAAACACAGTCAAAAGCTGACTGATATTGGCAAAAATCCTTGCGAGGTAACGCAAAATGCAAACTGCCAATTCATAGCTGAAGCTAAAGCTAAGACCGAACTGAGGATTCTTTAGCTGCTGCTGCTTTGCTGCTGCTGTGCTCTTGCTCTCTGCTCCTTTCATTCTTCTTGCCTGTCCACTCCTTTCCCTTGTTGCGCAGCATCAGTCCATGCGGCAATGTCTGACGACGCTGTTGTTGTTGCTGGCATGCCCCCAACTGCATACCAAATTCTTTTTCGCTGAAGATGTTGTGGCAAGTTCTTCGCCTTGCTCGTGCCTCTCGTGTTTGCCTCTGTCTCTGCCTCAACCGCCTCCTTGAAAGTGATGCCCAACTGCTGGCGACCAGATACGAAATTTACGTCTTGTGCTCTTCTCGTTTCTTTTTTCGCTACTTTTTTTTTTTTTTATCGTATACTCTAACTGTGGAAAGATTTGCTAATTGAACCTGTTTTGCCTCATATTTGGAATGATTTCATTGATGGGATTTGTATATATTAAAGTTTGTATTTTGAGATAACATCATTGCGCTGCAATTGCTTCTGTATAATGCTTATAGATTGTCTATCACTTGTAATAATTTGGCTAGATATCATTGCACTTTCAAGTCATGTTGGTATTGGTGTGGAGTGTGGTTTAGGAGAATACAGAAGATATTTGTAATGTAGGAAATAGTAATGCAATTGTAATGTAATACAATCCATAGTAGTCTATAGAATATAGTAGTATTTAAACTATCTAATATAAAATATTTTATATTTTCTATATGCAATTGTATTTAGATTGTTATACTATACATTACACAACATTTTTATATATATTAATATATAATTTATACATCCATCCATTTATCTATACTCTTGATTATGATCATATGTAATATTCCTATTCTAGCTATTTTCAAATTTCTAAAGTTCTGTAAGCGCATTCGAAGTTTAAGTTTCCTCTGACAAAGATTGTGTTTGCTCCAAGTGTGTGTGTGTGTTCATGGAGGACGCATATATATATATACATATATATGTACATATATCTGAGGCCATTGCCAAAGACGTCTCTTTGCTGCTGCTGGCAAAGCCATTCGCCTACCAAGCCAGCCTGGGATGTTGTTGCCTCTTGGCTGGCTGTTCCTGCGTCCCGTTGTTGTTGTTGTTGTTGTTGTTGTTGTTGTTGTTGTTGTTGCTTGTGCTGTTGCTATTGCAATTGTTGTTGTTGTTGCCTGAATTGCCCGTGTGTTGGCTCCGCTGAGGCCGCATCTTCTTCGTCTTCGTCGTCGTCGTCGTCGTCGTCGTCGATTCGTTTGTGTTAATGCAACGCGCGACGGCTACCTGAATTACTGAACACGCGTCTTGTGTCTTGTGTCTTCTGTTGGCCGTTGCCTGAAATTGTTTGTTCGCCATCGACAGCGACGCGTTCCTGGCTGCCCTGCTACTCCTCCCCAACCTCCCCTTCCCTACCCATCACCTTTTGCTTTGACTCCCCATTTCACCTCCTCATCCTCTGTATTCCATCTCGTTGTAGTTTTTTTTTTTTTTTGCAGCGTTTTTTGTTCGTTTTATGTGCCATTTTGCTGCTGCTGCTGCTCTTGTTGTTGTTGTTGTTGTTGTTTTTGCTGTTAGTATTTTTATGTGTTTCGGCATTGCTGCAGCAGCCGCAAAAAAAAAGTAAAATAAGAGTACGCTAGTCATACGCTGAACGACTAATTGATACTCTGTAAAGAGCTTTTGCTAGACTAAATAGAAAATGCAGAAAAATAGTTATATTATTGATAGCTCAATATCAATAAATATTACTCTAGATCACTATATGCATTATATATCAGTACATAGCAAATCGTAAATCTATTACATACTTTAACTCTAGCTAATGTTACCCTCTTACTAACATTTGTACTGGGTATCGAGTTTGTGGCCAAGCAAAGAGGCTGCCACTGTTGCTGCTGCTGCCACTGCTGTTGCTGCCTCTACCATTGCTGCTGATGATGATGAGCAGCTTTTAAAAAGACTGGTTTATGTTTATTAGTTGTATTTTTCATGCCTTATCGCATGCCACGACTATCCAGCAACAGCAACAGCAGCTGCCCTGTTGCCAAGTGTTTGCTAAAGTTGAATGTTTTAGGGCGTTCCACAAACCCAATTCGTTATGCTGCATACGCATATTGCATGCCAGCCACTCCCACCCATATCACAACGCCCACACTTGACTCACCTATGAGCACGGCCAGACCGAACAGCTCGGTGTCCTGCATGCCCTGTGTGGCAAAGTGCAGACATGTCTGTGTATAAACCTCTCGGACGCGACTCTTTGCATCGACTAGGAAGTAAAGGGTTTTCGGCTGCTGTTGGTCGAGAAGTCTGCAATGGCAATCAAAATTAAAGTTGAAAAAAAAGATGTCTATACATATATGTGAAGATTAACTCACCTCAGTGCCAAAAATCGGGAGCCGGGTGACAGTTGCTCGGCTGAGGACGCGCATACTTCCAGGGGCGCGCTGACGGTGCAAAATGCTCGCATGCTGCATCATTTTCCGTATACAGCGCGCGCGTTCGAAATACGTTGCTGCTGCAATAAATGGCGAAAGAAAACAAGTTAGAGAAGTTGAAAATATAATTATATTTATTATATTAAAGAGCAGTTTTAAAATAACCTAATTAACCTTAAAGTAATTACTTTTAATGTAACATAAGATGAGTTTTAGAATAATCTTATATCTGATAGAGTTATTTGAGTTTATCATATGAAGTCTATAACTCTAGATGACTCTATTGTGTAACATACAAAAAAAAAAAAACCTTACTTTAATTAAATCTGGATTGAGTGAGATTAATAAGAAGTTATTGTCATTGCCAATTGCTAAGCAATCGTGTCAATTGTGTAGGCTCTGTAACGCAGTCCAAGAACTAAACTACATCCTAGGAATTACTATGCCATAAGCAAGAAACATTTTTAAGTAAAGTTCGTTCAGTTCATATATGTATATATTAAGTGAAAAGGATTATAAAATAAATCGTTGTTTCAATTAAATAATTTCAATAAAAAATTAAATTTTTCACATTTTTTTTTTAATAAAATTATTTTTATATTTTCAGTTTCTCATTTTACTGAAGCTTAATAAAAAATTTTTTTTATTAAATTTTTTTCAAATCAAAACAATTTTTAAAATATTTTTTCAGTTTACGAAAATATAAAAATATACAATATTTACAAATTGTTTGTTTCTTGTGTGACTTTTTTGTACATGACTCAAGGCATTTGCCCAATGCTCGCCGCTTGCTTCAAATGAAGCAAAGGAATTTAGACAGATGGCGCCATAGTTTAGACAACTTCATGTGGACTGAAGTTGGGGCAGCAGAGGGCTAGACAATTTGTTGTTGTTGTTGTTTCTTTTTGTGTATTTTTTTGGCTGGCAACAATTTCACCAATCAATAACGAAAGACTTAGGCGACAAACTTGATTAGGCGGCCATGCGTGCGTGCGTTGCGCATAAAATTATTAAAATTCAGTTAAAGAAAGTTCCAAGCGCACACACACACAAATACAAATACAAACACACACACACACACACATATATATATATACAGAGCGACATACTCGAGCTTGACTCGTGATGAAAGAAAAGCATTTTATGCATAAATTAAAATCAAATCGAATCAAATCAACTTATGGACTAGCCTCCAAATATCTGTATACATGCATACACATATATACATATACATATTTGTATCTATGTCTTATATAGCTGGTCTTTGGTAGCGTCTCGCCGTGGCCGCATAAATTTCAATATTGGCGCATTTCTGTGCGCGCCGCAGCCGTCTAATAAATTTCAACGTTCCATAAATTTATTCAGAGTCAAGTTGAGAGAGTTTTAAGCGAGACTATATCTCTATATGTAAGCATGTGTGTATATACAAATCCAGACACAGGCTGTGACTGTGACTGCGTCTACTACGGCTGCTGCTACTGCTGCTGCTGCTGCTGCTGCTGTTGCGGTGGCTGCTGCTGTTGACCACAATTCATGCGGAACCGCCCCTGACTTATTATTATGATCGAGTCTCCCCTTTTGTTGGCCTCCCCCCTCTTTAGCATTTCCAGTTGGCCAATGTTCAGACCAATTCAAACTGGTCGCCACCATGCTGCTGCTGCTGCTGCCGCCGCCACCGCCACCGCTGCTGATCATCAATCAAAGCTCGCATTGACATAAATTAGAAACCCAAGAACATGTATATGAGTCCACTCTAGACATCCTAATATATTCCACAAATAAAACATTACAAACCGAGAAATACTTTTGAAAATCAATATATCTAAGCCGATTTTCATGCAACATGAGTGATACAGAAATGATTTTAGAAACCGGACTGAAGCCCAAAATAAAATAAAAAAAAATAATACAGAAACAGAAAGCTGAAATTGTTTAACCAAATAGCAGAGCAAAGGGAAACTCCAGAAGATTGAAAATATTTAGCATTTTTGTGTTGTTAGATATATTATAGAAAGATATTTGTTAAGTTATATATCTACTACTTATATATAAGCTATGGGTATTAGACAACTTCTAATCCTCTTTGAATTTTTATTTATTTTACTTTATTTTATTTGTGGAATTAGAAACAAGATTTTTTATTTTATTTATTATTTATTTATAAAAGAACTGTAATTCCAGTTATATTAACTTATCTTGAAGCAAGCTTAAATATAATTGGAGATCGAATATAATATCTAATAAGAGTGAATTATATGAAATGCTGCCAGAACTAAATCAAAATAAAATTATTTATATCAAGCTGTGCAATTTCTAAATCAAAATAAATGATTTATATTCAAGCATAATAAATAAAAAAATAAATAATAATAAAAATTTCTGCATCTTCATCTGCATATCTTTACACATATCTTCTACCACATCATAAACTTCAATTATGCAAAAGCTTTCGACTAAGCAGCCAAGCCGGAAACGCTCGTTATTAATTAATATTAACCTACAGCTCATTTAAGATCTAAGATATGCACAAGTCCGGGCCCCCTTTTTATTACAGATTACATATATAGAAATCAATATATCTTACAATCTATTTGTGTGTGTGTGGGCATTATATAATGCTAGCAACCGCAATTCTTGCATTGTTAGCATTAAGTAATGGACAGAGTCAGGGAAGCAGGTTGAAGTCTCGCTAAATGACTAACACATACGGAGAGAGAGAGGGAGAGAGAGAGAGAGGGAGAAGGAGGTAGGTAAGGTAAAGCGAATGAGCTAAGAATTATAGATATAGCCAAGCTAAGTGGTAGAATGTGTTTTCTTAATTTCAAATGCAAACAAATGAAAAGCATTTCAGAATTTCAAATCATGGCAAATTATCCGCATTCCAGGTCTAAAGACAGCAACAGCAACAGCAACAACAACAACAACAACAACAAGTTAAAGAAGTAGCAGATAAAGCAACGTTAATTAAAATAGTCAACAGCATTGGGTCTGTGGCCACAGACTGCAGGACGTGGCAGGTCAATTAGGAGATACGAAGAGCAGCGCCACGCTAAATAACAATTAACCAAAGGTAATAAATATTTAAAATTTATATATATGTATATATGTTTAAAGCAAATTAGTTTAAGCAGAGTGGCAGTGGGAGTGGGGGTGGGTGGAATGGGAAGGGTTGGCAAATAACTGGCGCCACATTTTGGCAGCAATGCAAAACAAAGCGAAATGTTGCGCATACGCCACGGCATGCAGCGAGAGCAACTGAATACCCTGCCACAGCAGCTACTGCTGCTGGCACCCAGCTCCAATCCGGGGCTGTGTCAACTGCATGCCATTGCAGTGAGCTCATTCAGGGCGTGTGTATGTGTGTGTGTGTTTGTCAATCGAGTTGGCGATTTTGTAGCGGGCTGGGGCAACACTTTGATAAATGCTTAAGCCGCATGTGCAAACCGTTTGTTGGCAACGCTTAACGAATCAGAAAATATAAATATACATACATACATACATACACACTCATGATTTATCCATGTCTGTATGTATGTACATATATCTGCAGCTATCTGTATGGATTTCATTTTGTTTTGGAATTGGCTTTGGAATGCACAAGTGCCTTCGAGTGTGCACAATGTTCAATAAACATTTGAAATCTCATAAAGCCGCAAATGTGATGAAAAACCAAAAGTGACATTGACAAAACGATGCGTATATACCCTGCAAAACACTATTGAATTATATATACAGACATACATATATATGAATAATATACATATGGGAATATAATATATAATGAAGCCATCTTCAGCTGTGCATAGCTTATATAAATTTCTCGATTTAACCTTTATATGTTGATTGATTTTTAGTAAACAAGAGTAAATCTTTTAATCGACATTTTCAGAAATCGTTAAATCAGGTTTTAATTATTCTTGAAATTCTTATAAAGAAATTAACTTATGCTTAACGTCTGTTTAGAAATATTCACACTCACTGTTCGGCGCAGCAGCTAATAAATACTCTTAAATAAGTTTCTCTTAAATTAGTCCATTCTCTATATCATTTCATTCGCTGTTAATGCACTCATACACATAAGAAAGCATAACAGACATACATATGTAATTTTCGCCTTCCTTTTACTTGCTTATACTTGTAACTTTGTTTCTTTAAATTCTCTAATTCTGTACGAAAGTTGTCTGCAAGCGCGCAACATCTCTCTTATCTTTTCGCATACAATTAACTTTGCCTAAACAAATATCACGGACTCGGCATTAAATTAATAAATAATAAGCTAAATTAAATCGTATTGGCTTTTTATTTTGTGCCTTCGTAAATGATTGGAGCCAGAGTTGCCGAAAAAGCTTGGCAGCTTCCAACATTTTGGTGACCCCGACGTGATTTATACACTTCGTGATGTTCGTTTAGTGCGCTAAAAGTTATTAATCTATTTCGTCGTCGCTCAACCGTGAAATTTATAAACATTTGTGCAAAATAGTGCATTCAAATTAACAATCAATTTCATCGTAACACAACAGTGTAAAACATTAGCCTTCTCCGTGAAATTTATAAACATTTGTGCAAAATAGTGCATTCAAATTAACAATTAATTTCATCCTAACGCAACAGTGTAAAACATTAGCATTTGTGAACAAATAATTTGTTCAAAGTGCATAATTCAGTGTATGCAGTTGTGCGAGCATTATCTTTGTCTTTCTCATTCTCTTTTAATCGTTCGCTTCGTTCGTCGCCGTTGGCGCCTTTTGTGCAGCGTCTGCATAGAAGGCCCGCTAATCCGAAAATAGCTGTGTTAGATCACACACATACAAACATACACACACAGTGAGCTTGCATATAAAAGGTGCAGCTAAATTGGAAGTGCATTAGTGAGTCTATTAGCTTGTGCATCAACTTTGCAATTGAACTTGTGAATTGAATTGAATTGAGCATAACTTAAGTGAATTTGTGACGTATCAAAATGAATAACTCAGAATCTAATGCTGATGGAGTGCCTGCATCTCAGGTCACTTATTTAAGGCTTAAAACGAAAGCTCTTTTCGACAGACTTGAAAGGTTATATGCCGAATTAGACGTGGAAAAATTAAGTCATATGGATTCGTGTGAGCTACGTGTGCTGTTGGATTCGATCACCAAGTTAGAGTCAAATTTTGAAGCGGTTCACACTAGCTTAGAGGAATCAGATTTTGAATCCATATCTAGTGATTTACCTGCGAAATTTGAATCAACTCTACTAAAGTTTAAGGCCTTGCTTCAGCGTGAACTGGGAAGTCGGCCGAATCCACAGCTATCTTCAACGCTCAATACAAGTTTTACAAATGCTCATCCAATGGTCGTCATGTCTAATCGATCGCGTTTGCCGCAGCTGGAGCTGCCAAAATTTAATGGAATCTACACTGAGTGGGAAAACTTTTACTCTATGTTCAAAACGATCATAGATACTGATCCTGATCTCAATCCTGTTGAGAAGTTCCAGCATCTTCGATCTTGCTTAAGCGGTTCTGCTTTGGATTCCATCAGCTCTTTGGAAATTAACAAGGCTAACTATATCGTCGCTCTGGATATTCTTCAACGTCGTTTTGATAATAAACGTTTTATCTTACAGGCACACATCAGAGCGATATTTGGGCTTGAGAAGGCTGATACCTCTGTAGGTAGGCTGAGGCAATTAACAGATAAAGTGACATCTCACCTTCGTGCTATGGATTCTTTAGCGTCGAGGGAAGAAGTTGCTGATATTATCATCGTGCAGACAGTGTTGCAGAAATTGGATAAGTCAACTCAGGTCAAATGGGAGGAAAGCTCGTCTGCTAATGAGTTACCATCGTGGGCCAAATTGTCAGCTTTCTTGCAAGGGCGATGTCGAATGCTTGAAAATGTGGATCAAGTTTTGCAAGATGGTCAGGTTGGCAAGTTAGGGAAGATCGTGAGTACACATTTAAGAAAATCATTTGTTGCTTCCAAGATTCCTAGTTGTTGTGTATTTTGCGAAGACACAAGTCACATGATATTTCAATGTAAGCGCTTTGAGAAATTGTCGCCAATGGCAAGACATAAGGAGGCCAAGAGACTCGCGCTTTGTCTTAATTGTTTGAGAAAAGGTCATCAGCTAAAGGATTGTAAATCTAGCTCCTGTCGTACTTGCCAATCGAAGCACCATACTCTATTGCATTACAATCAGTCTTCGATAGCTACATCCAACGCTGTGTTGAAACCTGATCAACAAGCACATACAATACATCCCACTGCCATGGTTGCAATGTCACCTTCTCTGCCTCAAGCCCACATATCGCCTAGTTCGTCTGATGTTGTGTTTCTAGCTACTGCAATAATCCTTGTCAAGAATCGAGCTGGAACATTCGTTCCGTGTCGTGTACTCTTGGATTCAGGATCTCAACTTCACTTCGTCACCAGTCGCTTCGCAAATCAGCTTCAGCTTCGAAAAAGCAAATCGCTCACTGCAGTTTCTGGCATTGGAGATGCTAGCTTCTCAACTGAAGGATACTCAGTCGATCTCGTTTTGAAATCGCGGATTTCAAATTATTCTACTACTATCACTGCAATCGTTGCCCAAATGATTACTGACAATCAGCCTGGGATGTCAATGTCTACTAATAGTTGGAATATACCCTCAAACATACAGCTAGCTGATCCCTTATTCCATAAGTCACAACGGATTGATCTTCTCATCGGAGCTGGTCTTTTCTTCGAGCTGTTGTGTGTTGGTCAAATTCTGTTAGCACCTGGTTTACCAATTTTGCAGAAAACTCAACTCGGCTGGATCGTGTCAGGTGGCGGGCAATCAGCCCCCAAACTCTCATCGTTCATCGCAACCCAAAGAGCTTCGGATGACACTAATCACAGCACTCGGCTTGATGAGTTAGTGCGTCAATTTTGGGAAGTGGAGCACGTCTTCGAGCCTATAGCCAAGGTAACAACCGAGGAGCTCCATTGTCAGCAGCATTTCATCGCAAACTATCGTCGATTGTCATCAGGGGAATATTCAGTTTGCTTGCCAAAAAAGCTAGGCGTCGAATCTTTGGGCGACTCTTATTTGCAGGCCAAGCGTCGACTCGTAAACTTGGAGCGTAAATTCGCTCGAAATGAAATTCTCAAGGAGAAATATTCAGCATTTATAAAGGAATATATTGACCTCAAACATATGTCACTGGTGCCCAGCGCAGATATCAATAAATGCAAATATTTCTTACCCCATCATTGCGTATACAAAGAAGAGAGTTCGACAACAAAGCTGAGAGTTGTCTTTGACGGCTCAGCCATTACCACATCTGGGCTCTCATTAAACGATTTGCTTATGTCAGGACCGACTATTCAAGCTACATTGTTTAACACGCTCGTTCGTTTTCGCACATTTTCCATTGCACTTACAGGAGATATCGGTAAAATGTATAGGTGTGTTAAAGTCTCAGAGCCTGATTCTATGCTTCAGTGCATTTTGTGGCGAGACTCTTCAGACCATGATATTCAAGTTTTCAAATTGAATACCGTCACGTATGGAACCAAACCCGCTTCCTTTTTGGCAATTCGTGCAATGCATCAACTAGCAATGGATGAGTCTTCGTCGTACCCATTAGGATCTAAAACTGTCTTGCGAGATTTCTACGTTGATGATTTGATATCAGGAGGCAATTCAGTTGAAGAAGTTCGAGACATGATGCGACAAACTACAAATCTTCTTGACCGAGGAAATTTTAAATTGAGAAAATGGTGCTCTAACTCAACTGATATACTTCGCGGAGTTCCAGAAACTGAGCAGGAGAGTTTTCTCAAACTCGACGACGGCAGCGATGTGACAAAAACACTTGGACTCATCTGGGAGCCTCGGAAGGACAGCTTCGTGTTCACTTTCGAGCCCAAAATTAATACTGGCACACACACAAAACGCTCGGTTTTATCAACCATTGCGCGATGTTACGATCCGTTAGGTTTGATCGGACCAACTTTAACTAGGGCCAAAATCATCTTGCAACGCCTGTGGAGAGACAAGCTGCAATGGGATGAGAGCTTACCGCAACCATTGGAAACGGCTTGGAGCGAGTTTTTGTAAGGACTTTCAGCAAGTGAGCCATGCAGTATTTCCTCGTTATGTACTCCAACTTAAAGCAAGGGTCGAACTGCATGCCTTCTGCGATGCTAGTCTTCAGGCTTATGGCTCTTGTGTTTATGTTCGCTCATCGAAGAATGCTGTTCAAGTTCAGTTGCTCTGTTCCAAAGCCAGGGTCGCCCCACTAAAGACTCTTACTGTGCCTAAACTTGAGTTATGCGCTGCATTTCTGCTTGCGAACTTGGTAAGCGAAATAAACAAAATGAACTTGTTCGAGTGTGAGATGCATTGTTGGTCAGATTCAGCCGTGGTCTTGTCTTGGTTAAAGGAAGAGCCATCCAAATTCAATGTGTTTGTCTCTAACAAGATTTGTGCCATACAGCAGCTCACGATCGGCATGGAGTGGCATTACGTGCCAACCGAGATGAATCCGGCGGATATGTTATCCAAGGGAGCAGCACCGTTGGAACTTTTGCACTCAAAATTATGGATGCATGGACCTTCTTTCTTGCAAAAGGAGAAATGTTATTGGCCAAGGCACTGCTTGTCTGAAGCATGTCTTCCTGAAATGCGCCAAAAGGTTTTATTCTCAGCTGAGCACGTAGATATCTCTTTGTCATTCAAACACATAAATTCATTCGGAATAATGAAGCGCATTTTTGGCTACATTCACAAATTTATCAGAAAAATAAGTCAGCTGAGTTGTCATCAGACGATCTTCGTCAGGGATCGTTCCTACTATGCCGTCTTCTTCAAAGAACTCAGTTGCAGCCAGAATACTCTGCCCTACAGAATGGAAAGAATATACATTCGTCAAGCTCCACTCTTTCGCTCTCTCCATTTATGGATGATTTTGGTCTACTTAGAGTCGGTGGTCGTTTGCGACACTCTACTCTCGGCTTCGATGCGCGCCACCCAATTATCTTGCCCAAAGAGCATCCCCTAACCTTCGCTATAATCTCGCATTTTCATCAGAAAGTATCACCATGCAGGACCGCAGGCTTTGCTTGGAATAATTCGACAGCAATTCTGGCCCATAGGTGGCATGAAAACGGTTGCCCGAGCATTGCGAAAATGTATAATTTGCTGCAGATCTCGGCCTCGTCTCGTTGAGCATATAATGGCGGACTTGCCCAAGGATCGTGCACAGTGCTCACCGGCATTTACAGTCACTGGAGTGGATTATTGTGGTCCTTTTTACTACAAGCCTGATGGACGAAACAAAGCCTCTGTAAAGTGCTACATCTGCGTGTTCGTTTGCTTCGCAACCAAGGCTGTATGGTTGGAACTCGCAAAGGATCTTTCGACAGCTGCTTTTTTGGGCGCCCTCAAGCGTTTCATTGGTACGCGTGGCATTCCAAAATGCATTTGGTCTGACAATGCTACTAACTTTGTGGGTGCACGGAACGAGTTGGCGGATTTGCGGCGCCTATTGTTGAGCCAGGAACATCGCATTGAAGTCCACAACTACTGCATCAACAACAGCTTCGATTGGAAGTTCATACCTCCTCGTTCGCCACACTTCGGCGGCCTATGGGAAGCAGCAGTGAAGACAGCTAAAAACATTTATATCTCTCTATGAGATCGGCACTTCTTGGCTTCGACGAACTGCGCACTTTGGTATGCCAAATTCAGGCCATAATCAATTCTCGTCCTCTTGTTGCAATTTCAGAAAATCCCGATGATCTTGGAGTTCTCACTCCAGGACATTTCTTGATTGGTCGACCACTCATCAGTTTCCCGAGCCAGACGTAACTGGGTTGGACCACAATCGCCTTGATCGCTGGCAACGCATGACGTACATACAGCAGTTGTTTTGGAAACGCTGGAGTGATGAATACCTCACCATTCTCCAACAGCGTGGAAAATGGCGCACCCCGCAGTCTTCTATCAAAGTCAACGATGTCGTATGCGTGAAAGACGAAAACTTGCCACCTTTGAAATGGCCATTAGCCCGGGTCGTTGAGATCATTGCTGGAGCTGATGGTGTCGTGAGAGTTGCTGTTCTACGTACGCCCACTGGAACTACACGTCGAGCTGTCAATAAGCTGTGCGTCCTTCCGGTTGATGATCCTGTTGAAAGACTTGGTCTTTCAACGGGGGGGAGGATGTTCGGCGCAGCAGCTAATAAATACTCTTAAATAAGTTTCTCTTAAATTAGTCCATTCTCTATATCATTTCATTCGCTGTTAATGCACTCATACACATAAGAAAGCATAACAGACATACATATGTAATTTTCGCCTTCCTTTTACTTGCTTATACTTGTAACTTTGTTTCTTTAAATTCTCTAATTCTGTACGAAAGTTGTCTGCAAGCGCGCAACATCTCTCTTATCTTTTCGCATACAATTAACTTTGCCTAAACAAATATCACGGACTCGGCATTAAATTAATAAATAATAAGCTAAATTAAATCGTATTGGCTTTTTATTTTGTGCCTTCGTAAATGATTGGAGCCAGAGTTGCCGAAAAAGCTTGGCAGCTTCCAACACTCACAAATATATATAATAGATATGATTATCTAGATATATTGCATGCCAATTTTATAAATTTTAAAGTAAGCATTGTAGATATAAAGGAAATATCTATACTATATTTGATGTATGTAGACATATTGTATAATATTATAATAATAACGTTATGTATAATAGATTGATTTCATAGATAATAATTTAGATATATTGAAGCTACATATATCGGAGGCTCTAGGAATTTTGAAAGATTTTTTATCTTTAACATTTCTAAAATAATTGAAAAATAATAAAATTATCTAAATAACAAATAAATATAATATATAATATTTATACAAAAAAAAAGTATAAAATATAATGCTGTATAACAAACTGATGCTGGTGATTAAATTATATATATAAATAAATCGGCTCTAAATCAATCCGAGTGTAACATATACATACATATTTATACATATATCAATTACATTTTAAATTATAATTATAATTAAAATATATATACAAGTTTATAAGATCAACATTAGTTACATTGCTGTTAACTTAGTTAATATACTGTATTTAAGCGTATAAGAAAACACACACACACACACCTACATAAATCTAACAAACAAACACATACTCACACACACACATGCATAGCTAGAGTTATTCTAAGAGTGGTGCGATTTTCGATGCCGAGCCGCTGTTAAAACTGGATTCGTGTTGATTCTATTGAAAGTGTTGCTCACCAGCGAACTTGAGCCAAAGCGGGAGCTAGAGCTGAAGCTGAAGCTGTAGCTGTAGCTGAAGCTGGAGCCCAGCTAATGAATGACGACGTTTGACGTGGAATTTTTAGCTCATGAGTTGGCTGCGCGGCGGCTCGCATTGACGCGTCTAAAAACGTGTGTCTGGCTTTTTTCTATTTTTTTTTTTAATTACGACAAACGGCAAATTGGCATTCGCTGATCGCCGATCGCCGACGTTCGACAGTTGGCGTCAATGGAGGAAATAGCTTAGAGCGATGGCATTTTCACACGCTCAATCGGAACAGTTGTTAGGCACACACAATACAAACATATATACATATGTATATGTGCGTTTATGTACATTTGGCCAGCGGATGCGCGTCATGGCAAGTGCGCTATAAAAACGGGGCGTGGCGCGGCCTATACGTAAGTCCAATTCGTAGCATTTAATGCTAATTGAAAGGCGATATGTGAGAGGTGGAAGAGCGGCAAGGGGAGTTGGGTTAAAGCTCTGATTGACCGTGCTGCGGGCGAGGCACATTTCTAAAATTATTATGCCGATTATGAAGCCAGTTGTTGTCAAATAAATAACTTGGCGTTTTCTTAGCAAATACATATTCGAATGTGGGCAGAAAACCAAACAAATCAACAATGCGGCAAATATGCTGACTTGTTGATTCAATTGTTTTTGCTGCCGCTGTTGTTGTTGTTATTGTTGGCCATGACAGTTATGCCAAACAAATTTTTGATGTGTTCGACATGCGCATGCGTGAAATGTCCCTGCGCTAATCAAAACAAAATAAAAAAAAAAAAGAAGTAAAGAAATCAGACGTGCAAACGCATTAACATACACATGGCCTTATATTGGCACACCCTAAGGCTAGTTTATTTAACGATGGAATGTTGTTGACTGCAGCTAAAGGTAATCAAAAAACAACAATTTCCTTTCACAGTAAACTACAAAATTTCGCACAGCAAAGAGAAGGAAATGTTTTTGAGGTAACAAATGGATTTATGACGCTATTTCAAATAAATATATACACAAATTTCTTTTAAATATAATTGTCACTAGAATTATATAAAACTTTCCAATAAGCAAGAATTTCCTTTTACTAAATATCCACAGACTATGCGCAACAAGTAACAAGCAACATTTCCAGGCGACTTATTAAAATATCCCTAATCATGTCGTGCCATGCACGTTGTCAGAGAGAGAGAAAGAAAAGAGAAACCAAAAAATGTCCAAGGAGCAGCATTAGCAACAAGCAAAGACAGTGGCATAATCACAGTTACACCTAGGCGAGGTTGCTCTATAATGAGAACAAGTGGTCGCCCAACGTCAACGTCAACGACGACAGCGGCAGCAACGTGCGACGCATGCTAAATTAAAAGGCGTGCGAAACAATTTGTGTCTTACGTTTCTACGTATGTCTGTATGTACACATGTGTGTGTGTGCATAAATTATGCTGCTCGCCGAGCTGCTAGAGTTGCTGCCTGCCAAATAGCTAAGCCCGGCTTCAGGGTAAACGATCATATCAGCCGTTGCTGCTTCCTCTTCTTCTTCTTCTTCTATTCAGCTGTGTCATTCAATATTTAATTTGCTGTACATATTAATTGCTTTAAAGCATATTTTTTCATTTTTTTTTTTTTTTTGTATTCAATGTGCACGCGTGCAGGAATTCGTTTTCGGCATTTTGGTATTGTCAATTGCTATTGTTTTTGTTGTTGTTGCCTAAGGTCAAGCATGCTCAAACAACCACTCTCTCTCCACTCTCCCCTACACTCCTCATTTGTCAGCCGCCCACTGAGGCTGTCAGTCGTCGTAACCGCAAAATAAATAAAAATTGAAGAAAAAAAAAAACATAGTAAACATCAAAACCAACTACGACAACAAAACAAAACACAAGACATCACAAACAGATAGGTAGACCGATAAACAACTGTGTATCGGTATCGAATCTCTGCGGTGGCAAATCGTTTAACGTTTAACGATTACCGTTTTATTTTATTCTTTTTAGCGTTTAACGTGTGTTTCTGCTCATTTGTTTATCATTTTGCAACTTGTGCGGCAATACAACACCGCAAGTATCAGTTATGAAGAGCTCCCCCCTCCCAAACCAAGCAGTAATGTCATCTGCCGCTTTTTTCCCGTCAAATAAGGCTTTCTAATCTAGCGATTAGGAATAGTATATTAATATTTTCAAGCTAAATAGTTCAAGTCAAATGTAATTTTACCAACACAAATATTTTTTTTTCTAACATAAATAATAAAAAAAAAAATACGTATTTTCTATATTTTTTATAAATAAATTTAATACTTTTTTTTCTAAATCTAATTGTACTTTTTTAAAATATAAATAAAGAGAAAATGAGTCGAATCCTTCTTTAAATTATAGCCATTTTTTCTACCATTTCCCCTACAGCTATTTACTTAGTTTTAGCTTCTTTTTTTTTAAGTGGCAACACTGTCAACACACTTTAGCTTAGCCCGTGGCAGCGAACGCTCAATTAGTCGCTTGCTTTTGCCTGCAGCTCCCATTTCCACTTAATTGTTGTGGGCAAATCAGCTGCTCGATTTCAGTGGTCGCCATTTTTTAATTGCCTCTCCCATATTGTTGTTGTTGTTGTTGGCATTGGTATTCCCGGTACCCGCATAAAGAGACATAAATCCCCATGCATATTACATACATATATGTATGTATATGTACACACATGTTTGCATGTGTGTATCTGTAGCTATTTACGACACCTGCTATTTACCCCGTTTGCCGTTGCCACTCCCCTCAGATTTGGTGCTGTGTGTTTAATTGCACAATGAATGAGGGGACGTGTGAACTTTGAAAACTTTTGCGAACCATTGGCGAGTTTTATGGTACAGATAAGACATTTTGCATTATTGTTATTGTTGCTGCCTCGTCGACGACTGGCGCAATTAAAATTCCATAGAAATTCCCCAATCGCAAACACTCCACTTCAACAAAAATTCAAAGAGAAAAACGTCCCTCAAATTAGGGATTTTTGGCTTCTCTGCGCTTACCTTATGCACTGCCGTCGTAGGCCGCTGCAGTAGACGGCATTTTGTTTTCGTGTTTGTTGTTGTCAGTGGTGGGGCAAAAGAGGGGCGCCTTAAGCGCGTAATCCAAAAATTGAGTGTCGCTGGCTATTTTCTAGGCACAATATTTTCAACAGCAAACTTTCTTTGTTTTTCTTTTTGCACTGAGAATCGATTAACGCCGTTTGCTGCGCGAAGTCAAAATAACAGTAAATTGTATTGTTGTTTTTTAATTATCGTAGTTTTTGTTGTTGTTGTTTCCTCTGCTGGTGCTGCTGCTGCTGCCCGAAAGCTTTTGCTGACCTCTTCGTCAGACACTAACAAAGCGCTGCGACTGCGCAGTCAACGAAGACAGCAACGGCGGGCCGCATTCCAATGGATGGCTCGCGTCTCACGCGCTCTCTCACTGGCGTTTGTGTGGGCGCTCGACGCGATCAGTCAACAATACAGAGGGGCCACGGAGTTTGGGGATTGTACGATTTAATCAAACGGTCGCTGCAGCTCCGCACACACACATATATATACAGAACACGTACATATATGAACACACAAAAAGAGAACAAGCGCGATTGAACGAGAGAGAGAGAAAGAGAGAGGGAGAGAGAGCGAGCTGGTGTTTATAATGCTTGTGTGTTTGTATTGGTGCTGTCCTCTCTTTGGCAACTGCTTTTTGTTGTTGCGCGAAAGAATGCCGTTTGCTTGGTTGTCGTTGTTGCCGTTGTAGTTGTAGTTGCTGTTGTTGCTGGGTCGCAACTTTCTGTGTGGCTATTTGTTTTGACCAGCAGCAACTTGTTGGGAGTCGTTGCAGAGAATTTTTGTCGCTGAGCAAATTACAAGAAAAACACAACACACACAAAAAAACACAGTGGAATTGAGCACTTGCGCTTGTAATTCAACGCTACACTTTGAATCTGAATTCGAATCCGAATCCGAAACTAAATCCGAATCTCAAAAGCCCAAAATCGAAACGTAACGTAATGAAACCGTAGCGAAGCGAAAAACGCTTAACGAAACGCGCACACTGCGATTGCGACTTCGACTGCGACTGCGACAGCTACAATCGTCAGAGTTCCAATGGGGCCGCGCAGTCGTTGCTATTGCGATCGCGACTGAGCTGGCACTGCGACTGAGCGTGCGTATGTGTTTGTGAGTGAGAGAGCGGATTCAGCGTTCGTGTGACGGTGTGAGTGTATATGTTTTTTTTTTTCAACACCACGCGCAACCTGCTGCCGCCAATTCAACTGCTTCGTCCAGCTACAAAAATCAAACTGAAGTCCGAGTCGAGAGAGTTTCGTTATGAGAGCGCAACTGTATTACTGAGTGTAGAGTGTTCATGTGTGTGTGTTTATGAGTATCTCCCACTGAGATTTAAGATTGGAATGCGCCGTGTACATGATAGCACTCAGTGTACATGTGCATGTGTTTGTGTGGAAAAGAGAGAAAGAGAGCCGATCGTTTTGTAGTGTAGTATGAGCAGCAACAACGGTGACGACGAAGGCAAAGGCGACTGCGGCTCAGCGACCAGGTTGAAATTGATGGCAAAGAATTTGGCTGCGATGGCAAACGCTGCATGCGCTGCTGTCGCCGTCAGCGCTGGTATGCTCTGCCTGGGCTTATAAGCAGCACAGACTGAAGAATACAATAGAACAGCACACAATTCTCTTACAAACACACTCTCACTCACTCACACATATACGCTGGAAGCACCTTTTTCTCTTGCGCCCGTCTTAATACTGATGGAAGCATTTGCAAATCTTCCAACTAAGATACGAACATAAAGCCGCAGCCGAAAAAAAAAAACAAAGCAGCCAAAAACAACAACAGCAACAACAATAGTACAGAAAGGTAAATACTGAACAAAATAAATAAAAACTTCAAAGGAGAATCCCAGTAGCTAACTGAATTGTCAGTGTGTAAGTGAAATTCCGATGTTTTATCTTGGCAGCAGCAGCAGCAGCGGCAGCAGCAAGAATAACAACTATTTGGAGCCCGACACGAAAACAACGAATAAGAACAAGAGCGAGTATGGAATAAACAACGGTTAATAGATGCCCTTATCGGCGTTGCCAATTTCACATGTCTACTGTCAAAATATTCATAATTTAATACAGCTCAAATAATATTATATAAATACTATATATCACATTTGTAAATATTAAAAAAAAAATTATTTTAAGAAAACTTAATTGTTATATTTCCTTTTGAACACTCTCCTTCGCGTTAAATTTGAAAATAAAGTTTGCGACATAGTTGATATGCTCGAAGTGTGCTCAAAGCAAAGGAGAAATGCGCGACGCAAGGCCGCGGCAGAGGCTGAGACGACAGCGACTTCAGCAACGAAGAACGCGCAAAAGAAATAGCAACACATACATACACACACGCAAACACATGCACATTCACACGTACACACAGGCAAACCTTGGTTACTTGCCTACTGCAAAGAAGCTTGTGGCGGGGCGCAAAGAGAGAGCGCTGCGCTGTGTTGCGTTGCGCTGCCCGCTGTCCATTTGTAAGAGCGGATTGCGCGGTCGCCGTTCTCTGCTGCTACGATATCGTCACTTGGGCGCATTCCTCAGCATAATGTGAGCTTGATTTGCTGGATTCTTTTTGCCTCTTGCGCTGTCGCTCGCACTGCTGCTGCAGGCCCATCTATTCCAGAGCCTTTTCTCGCTCACACGCACGCACACTCGAAATTATTTTGTTGCCGTTTTTTTCAGCCTTCCGATTTTTAAGTTTTCTCAAATATGCCGCACATACACACATACATTTATATACATACATACATATGTATGTATTATATATAAATGTATGTATGTATGTACATATTTATGTGTGGAGTTGGACACGACGCCGGAGCCATATTCTTGACAGGTCGGGGGTTGAGGGTCGGGGGTCGCCATGGCCATAACTTGTTGGCCGCGCGACGGGAAAGCAGCACTGGGAACCTGGCGCGAGCTCTTCGATTTCTTCCAGTGTATTTGCTATGCGCTGTTGTTGTTGCTGTTTCTTTGGTTCTAAGACCGGTTGTTGTTGCTGTTGTTGCTGTTGCTGGTACGTTCTTGGTCAACATAGTTTGTGTGAGTGTGCGTGTAAGTGTGTATGTACGTATGTTTGTGGGACTGACTGAGTGCGAGTGTGTGGAGGTGCTGGAGCCTGTGCCTGTTCCCGAGGCCTTGTCTTCAAAACAAAAATATTTTATGCAATTCCTTGAATGCGAGTTGGCTTTCCAAATACCCTGGGTCAATAGAAAATGATTACGAGAGAGGGGTATGTAGCTGCTAAAATAATTTGATTGCATTTCCCAGAAAATATATTATGAATAGTATTCAAGATGAACTTTAAGCGCCTATAGTACAAGTAAGAAAAAATTCAAAGCGTGTTGAAGTTGCGCATGCAGAGTATCTCCTAGTCGGACAGCTGTAACGTACACACGCCTTTTTCGAATTTCGTTTTGGAAGCTGAATCTTGAATCGAATCTTGACCGAATCTCTGGCAGAATTGGCGCGCAATTTGACAGGGCGCTGGCTTAGCCATTGGCAACGTTGGCTGCAGCCTCCGCTTAGCATATGGGAAATTCCGATGTTGGGCAATCTTCTCTTTATTGCAAGAAATCGCAGCTCTTAGGAATTTGGATCGCATAAGAATATCAACAATAATGTACTTTCTGACATTTTTGGCTGGAATTTGCTATGCGTGAGTATGCATGCATGCATGTGTGTGTGTCTGTATGTGTGTGTGTGTGTGTGCGTGTTGCTTCGTTTACGTTACGCTTTATTGGTGTTGTCGCATATTTTGTTTTTATTATGGCCGAATATTATTGACCAGTCATGCTGAACCCCCATCTCCTCGCCTACTCTACCTGGACTGATCCTCAAATGATAATGTTAATGAACATGGACATTCCACTCTCCTCGCCGCTCTCTTTTTTTCTTTGTCTGTCCGCAGTGCTCTTTTCTCACTCTCTGAGCGCTTAAAGTATTTTTATTACTTTTGTTACACTAACTTACTTCGTGCTCGCCGTTTTTCTGTTGTTGTTGTTGTTGTTGTCGCTGTTGCTCTTTAATTTGTATGTAAATAAGAATTCACATTTGGTTCACCCTTTCCTCTTTCAGCTCTCCCCTCTTTCCCCTTTCAACATACACTTCAAATTCTTTGCATGAATGAGCGACATTTCCAGGTAATAATTTGCTTCATAATTTGTTTCTTCGGAAGTTATCTACCCAGACCACGCGCTCGAAATTGTTTACAAATTTCTACAGTGAAAGCTCCTGCAAGCGAACTCCCACAATTTCAATAGGGATTTCGTCTTATCATTGTATTTTTATTGCATGCAAGTTATGTAAGTGGAAGAGCATTAAAAATGGAGTTCGAACTGACAAAATTCTTAAATTTTTGCCCAATCGTTTGTGGATTGTGGAATGTGGTGTCTCTGTCACTGTGTGTGTGTGTGTGCGTGTGTGTGTGTGTGCAATATCCACTGGCTGAGAGTCTGTCGGTGTCTAATCTGCCTACCCTACTTTCACTCCAATTCCAGTCATCGGCATCTCGCTCAATTCAATTTATTCGAGCCAAACTTTTCTCTAGCCGCATGCCAGTAGCAGCAACAAAAACAAATACAACATCGAATGCTGCTTCAATGGAGCTGCAAAGTGGCGCCGTTGTATTTGTAGTCGCTAGTGGGTGGAGAGAAGGAAGAGAGAGGGAGGGGCTGCGGCTCACTAAACTGCAATGAAATTTCGACTGTTGTTGTTGTTGTTGTTATTATTATTGCTGCTGCTGATGTTGTTACTGCGTTGGGGGATTTGCCTTTTTCGGCATTGGAATGCCGCGCGTCTACTGCTGCTGTTATTGTTGTTGCTGCTACTGCTGCTGCTGCTACTTAACGTATAACAATAATAACAACAACAATGCTGCTTTTAAAATGTGTTCTAAATAAATTCCAATGAAATGAAAGAATCGAAGTTGTGCTTAGAGATGAGCGTGTGACGTGCAAAATATTTCCTTTTGCTTCCAGGGCTTTTTTCTCTCTGATTATAGCTGTGGTATTTAATTGGGTATTTCTGCCAGGCTGCGTCACACACTTTTTCCATTGGAATTTATCTATGGCTAACAGCTGCGCTTAATGCTCATGTGAGTTTTTATGGAATTTCAAATAGATATACGATTTGCCATATCTGATAACAAAGAACCATCTAACAGATGTTGTAAAACTTGTTTTAATATCACCTTACTTATATATAAATGATTATTATTGTATTTTTTCGTACTTTGAATTTCTAAGCTTTCGTGCTGTTTCGTGCGTACGCCTGTGTCACGCGGCCAGCGCTAATCGGGCTCGGGGGCGCAGATGTACAAAAGTAACTCACTCGTCGATACAAATTCTGCGCTGCGCAACGCGATTGCAATCTTTAGCAGCAGCAGCAGCAACAGCGGCCGCGGCCGCGCCAGCAGTGACGGCAGCGGAAGCAACAACAATGCGGCACGAGACTTGACTGCGACGCAGGCAGCAGCTAGCTAGCTCCCAATGGGCCCAAAAGCGCGTTGGTCGCGGCAGCGACGTCAGCGTCGCGCGTGCGCTGTCTCAACGGATGTCTGGGCCAGTGTTGTTGTTGTTGTTGTTGTTGTTTTGGCATTTCTTGCTTACCTGTTTGCAGGCTGCAGGCTGTAAACCTCAGCTGCAGCTTTCTTGCCCATTTTCTTGCTCTCCTTTAGTCTCTCTTTGCCACATTCTCGCCGTCTCTCGCGCCTCGCGTCATCTCGCTCTCGCTGCCGGTAGGCCTTGCAAAAATCGAAAAAATCAACCAATTGCCGTACAGTAGCTGACGTATTTTTTTGTTGTATTTTTAAAGTTTTTTTTTTATGCTTTTAATGAGCGTTTATATTGCACAGGCAACCGCTGCTTTGGCATCCTCCGTCTTTGGGCCATTTGCAGTTGTTGCCTTGTCTTATACTCTTGCTTCTGCTTCTTCTTCAGCCTCTGCTTCGGCTTCGGCTTCTTGCGGTTGGCTCCACAGCTAACTATATATTAATTTCATATTTTTCTTTCACATTGAAAAATATCGAATAGTTTTGTTAAAAAAAAAAAAGAATTTACCGCAAACACTTGTATAAATAATCAAGGCGTGAATAATAGTTAAGATTCTCATGGTCGGTTGTTGTTGTTGTTGTTTTTGGCTGATTGTTAACTAACAAGCACAGCAAGAACAACAAAACACAAAAATGTGTAAAAAATTTGCTGCAAAAAATTGTGCTCTTGCAGTTTATAACGATTTGTATATAAGATATGTGATATGTGATAAATAATATTTCTACATCATTTGTTATATTCTTAATTCATAGTAGTTAATAATATTTTAAATTGGAACTTTAGTTAAGGCTTTGGCTGCTACGGAATGCGGCGTGCGATTTTACATAAATTCCATTCGAGGTCTGTTCAAAAAGTAATTTTGATAATTTTTCAAGTAGATTTTTTTTATTAATTTATGAATATGTTTTTTGCTTTAATATAATAGAAAAAATAATTATTAAATTAATAGATAGTTTTTTTTTGTTAAATAATGCAATATTTTAAGGTATTTATAATGAATAAAGCCAAAACAAATTAATTGTTGCATAAATTCCATTATTAATTCTATTCGAGGTCTGTTCAAAGAGTATGAATATTTATATTGTGCATTTCAATGCAATTCGCATTAGATATATGCAAATTGAGATTTTGAAAATATCTCAGCTTTTTTTGCAATTCGCATTAGATATATGCAAATTGAGATTAAAAAAACTCAGCTTTTTTAACGTGTCCTTGTCCTTTCCATGCCTTGTCCTTACCAACCTTAGCTTGGCGTCGCACAGTGGGCTTTCTGCTCTTTTTCATTGCAAAAATCAGTTATCCTACTCTAAGCTGCTTCAGTTTTTGAGAATTCCTCTTCTGTAATAGGCAAATCAATTTTGTTTAAATATCAACCAACTTCTCGTTCGGTCGTTCAGCCCTAACTCGATAGCGCCGTACGACCTATTACTTCATTCTAGAATTTTCGCACACATGTGTGCCCAGAGCCCGTATCCGTTCAAATATTTGCGCTTGGAATTTTTGACGGGCAAAGAAAAAAAAATATAATATTAATGCAATTTAATGGCTAGACTAGCGCCAGTTGCTATTTGTCCAAATATAATATAGCTATATAACTATATATAGACATATATTTACATATATGTATATATATATATAACTTATATGAGCCAAAGAAAACAAACATCCAGCTGACAGCGGTGCCAGCTGATGAAAATGAGACTCGGATTACGTGGAACGTTGCGGGAGATTCGCTTTGTTGGCGTCGTCCACAGGGCGTATGATTAATGCCAGGCATGTCAAAAATGAGCAAAAAAAAAAAACTCTGTCTGAGTATGAATGTGTGTGCGTGTGTGTGTGTGTGTGTGTGTGTGTGTGTGTGTGGTCTGTGATAAAAGCTAAGTTGGCAATGCTGACGCATTATGGCCAACTACTGATAAGCAAAGCAAATGCAGTACCAACAAAATTTGCTATACTCTATAAATGACTAAGCAACGTGGCATGATGTGCTAGGGCGTAGGTAGATAAGAGGAATTTCAAAATTGAATTGAAGTTGGAATACAACAACCATTCAATATACCCTTTAAGTAGTAGATGAGTGAAAATGCTGTGCTTGAGTACAATTCATGTCAAGTTAGACTTTAGCAATAGCAAATCTCGTATTATCCTTATAGCTATATGTATATACCCTGTAAATATTTGAAGAATGACCATGCTGCACTTGACAGTAGTCATGTAACATTTTGAAGCTTTAAGTGTTTAGCAAAAGTCAAGACGTTATCTATAAACTCATATAATAATATTATAGAATAGTAGGGTTGGGTATATACTCTCTGTATATCTTGTTCATGTTCAATGAGTTGAATTGTGTTATAGGATCGCATACCAGAAACTTATCATACAATAACAGACAGCAGGGTATGCTTGGGTATATATACCCTGTATATTGCTTGATCATGATCATGCGTTGCTTGTGGCAAAGTATATGGCATATAAACAGTATAAAGAAATCATAATGCCGAGCTATATTCGTATGCCGTATACCCTGTAAATTGTTATGCCAAATTTAATTGAAGACCTTCGATTTATGCCATGCTCAGTCTTTCAGTCTATTCACAGGGTATGAGTCAGACGACTACTGCACTCAGTCGAGAGACCTGCCTATGCGGCACAGTGGGAGGATATCTCGCACAAAACTCAAGTCGAGATACAAGCGCCCAGATATTGAGATACAAGATACGTGCTACATGTGTAGCTTGTCGGCAGATAATGAGCTATAACTTTTTGTTCTGCTTTTCATTTCTGTTTTCCGTTTTTGGCAAATCTACAAACATCAGCATTCACATTTAGTATTCACAAATGTATTCATCTAATGGGCATTCGAAAATCGGGGAAATCTCTATGGAAAATTATTCAAATTTTAATTAGCGAGCCGCCGTTTGGGCCGTGGGAGCCAAAGCAAACTTGAAGCTATATGAAGATATAGATACATATAGAATTGTGTTGTTTATACATATGTGTGCGAGTGTGTGTGTGTGTGTGTGTGTGAGTCTATGTGCACGCTAGGCTGATAAATATTTGGCTTTTGCATGCCAGCGCGATGAGTTCAACGTGGACGTCAACTCAAATGCTTGTTATTATTGTTGTTGTTGTTTGTCGGTTATTATTAGTTGTTGTTGTTGCTGCTCATTTAATTTCCAAACATTTATCAACAAATATTTGGCGCTTATCATTTGTTCGACTCAAACAGCAGCGCTCGAGTCGGCGTCAGAGTCTGAGTCTTAGAGTCCTCGGTTCATCAGCATATTTATTAATATTTTTATTTTTTATTTTTTCCTTGAACACCTGTTATGCCGGCCGTATGCCACGCTCTGCCAGGCTGGGGTTAACTTAGATTCTATATCTTATTTTGCAACACATTTTGCTCAACTTGAGTTTTTCATAATTTCATAAAATTTAATAATTTTCATAAATAATGTATATAAGTGAAAATATGATGTAAAACTAAATTAAATTGCAAATAAATGTAGCAGAAAATTTCTGTATAAAAAAAAAGTAATTTAGAATTTTAGTTTTATATGCATTGAGAGAACACAGTCTATAAATTTAAAAAAAAATACTTAAATAAATAAATAATAACAAGTAAGAAGGCTCTAGTCGAGACGGCTCGACTACGAGATACCCTGAACCCTGTAAGAAAATGATACTCTTCTTCTTTACGCACTTATAAGCGCGCGCTCTGCTAACTGCGCAGTTGCTGCCGTGGCTTGGGGGTGGTTGGGCTGAACTTTGGACGCTTATAACTCCATTTCTAGATGCATGATCTTTATGAAATTTTAAGAGTAGATTAAGAGTATCTATATCTATCTATTTGCCAATTGCAAGTCTCTAGTATTTGAAATGTGTTTTTTGCAAATTGTGGGCGAGGGGGGCGTGCATCAAAAATCTGAAAGCTACAAAATCTGCGGTATTTATAATATCTATCTAAATATATAAAGTTGAAGTCTCTGGCTGAAACAATGTAGAAGTTATACCATAAAAAACCTAAAAATTTAAAACGAATTTTCGATTTTTATCGATAAATTTGGAAATGGGATGAGTTTATCGAAAAAACAACATAAACTTGTATTGCGTAGCTAACATACGAGTGTTCATGTGAAATTTCAGCTCTCTAGCTTTGTAGTTTCCGAAATCTCGACGTTCATACAGACGGACAGACGGACAGACGGACGGACGGACGGACGGACGGACAGACGGACAGGGCTAGATCAACTTATTTTTTATGCTGATCAAGAATATATATACTTTATGGGGTCTGCGACGTCTCCTTCTGCCTGTTAATACATTTTCACAAAACCATTATACCCTGAATTCCATTTTCAATGGGTTCAGGGTATAAAATAAATGTTATTTGTACAATTATTATTTTTGTTATATATAATGTATACTATTTATAATTACTGTTTTTTTAATATTATTACTTTTATAAATAAATACATTTATATTTAAAATATCTATATTTAGGTTTACATGTATTAATATATATATTATAAAACATCTTAGATAAGTCTCTTTATACTCTGATTAATTTTCTTGTACAACTCTATAATGACAATTGCTGTGCGCATCTTTTGTGTTATTGCCATAGATTAAAGAGCTAAAAAAAAAAAAAAGAAATTTATGAAAAGTCAACTTGATATAAGATAGCTTTTTAGAATAATAATAATAAGAAAAAAAAACAAAAAAGAAAATAATTCTAATGTTTATTTAATTAAGCTTTTGGGTCTTTCAGTCAGCTGCCCAGCGCTGAGTCAGAGCCACATTTGTTGTGGCTTATTAAATAGCTGTCATGGCAACCGTAATTCTCAGTACCAAGAGCCCAAGAGACCGCAGAACCGGCGACCGGAAGGCAGAGCCTAACCAAAATTGAGCCCTAGACACAGGCCACAACAAAACGAAGGATTTCTCAAATTAAAACTCATCAAAGAACTAAAAGGCAAAAGAAATCGAAATAAAAATAAATCAAGGTAGGTACAAATTATGGCATAGAAAAATTAGAAGAGCTGCAGACGAAATAACAAAATAAAAATAAAAAAATCAGCAGCAGCCCCAGAAGGAATCATTAGCAGGCAGCAAGAGAGCAGCAGCAACAGCACTAGGAGGAGGAGCAGCAGCGACAGCGGGGCGTGGCGGTCAAGGAATGACACGCATCCGGTTTTAAATTCCAACCGACCACAAGTTGTGAAGAAGAAGAGCAAGCCGCAGAAGACGGCGGGCCACGGCGAGGAGGCAGCTGCCCAAAGGAATTCAAACACTTGAAATTAAGAGCAGAGCGAAATAAAGGCCTTTTCGTTTGGGTGTCCCCGGCTAAATGACGCCAGCTGCGACGTCAGCCGCGACGCCGGCAGCGACGCTGGCCACATTGGAGCTGCAATATTTTCGTGCCATCTCGCTCTATCGGCGACGCAGCTACGAGCAATGCGCCGAGGTGTGCAACGCACTGCTCCAAGCGGGCCACGACAACAATGTCCAAATCTTTGCCAAGCACGAGCAACAACAGCAGCAGGAGGAGGCGCAGCAAGAGCAGCAGCAGCAGCAGACGGAGCACGAGTCAAGTCAGAGTTTTAAATACGGTAGCCATTTGCAGCGAATTGGCCCGCGGCGAAGACGCGGCGAAGCGGCACAGGATGGCGGCACAGGGCAGCCCATGCCATCCATAATGCCCACTTGGCTGATGGAGGGCGTCTGGCAGCTGAAGATGCGTGCGCTCACGCAGCGCGTCTACTTGGACGATCTCGAAGTGGATGATGCCGCCGATGATGGTGAGTGGAAGACAGGAAGTAGAGGAGAAGGAAGATAGAATTGTAATGAATTTAAATTAGACACAGAAGCGTATAGCCAAGTGGGGAAGTGTCAGAAGAGTAGGTCGAAAGCTTTGCTAAATTTAGGATCTGTGTGTAATATATATGTTATATATCTTATATATATTACTATACAAATCTACTACTACTATACTAATCTACTACTACCAATCTACTACTACTAATCTACTACTACTACTACTACTACTAATCTACTACTACTACAAATCTACTACTACTACTACTACTACTAATCTACTACTACTAATCTACTACTACTACAATCTACTACTACTACTACACTACTACTACTACTATCTACTACTACTACAAATCTACTACTACT
>JAUESP010000203.1:600000-782956 GCA_030914335.1 Drosophila borborema | reverse complement strand
ATCTTGTTAGAGACAAACACATTGAATTTGGATGGCTCTTCCTTTAACCAAGACAAGACCACGGCTGAATCTGACCAACAATGCATCTCACACTCGAACAAGTTTCATTTTGTTTATTTCGCTTACCAAGTTCGCAAGCAGAAATGCAGCGCATAACTCAAGTTTAGGCACAGTAAGAGTCTTTAGTGGGGCGACCCTGGCTTTGGAACAGAGCAACTGAACTTGAACAGCATTCTTCGATGAGCGAACATAAACACAAGAGCCATAAGCCTGAAGACTAGCATCGCAGAAGGCATGCAGTTCGACCCTTGCTTTAAGTTGGAGTACATAACGAGGAAATACTGCATGGCTCACTTGCTGAAAGTCCTTACAAAACTCGCTCCAAGCCGTTTCCAATGGGTTGCGGTAAGCTCTCATCCCATTGCAGCTTGTCTCTCCACAGGCGTTGCAAGATGATTTTGGCCCTAGTTAAAGTTGGTCCGATCAAACCTAACGGATCGTAACATCGCGCAATGGTTGATAAAACCGAGCGTTTTGTGTGTGTGCCAGTATTAATTTGGGCTCGAAAGTGAACACGAAGCTGTCCTTCCGAGGCTCCCAGATGAGTCCAAGTGTTTTTGTCACATCGCTGCCGTCGTCGAGTTTGAGAAAACTCTCCTGCTCAGTTTCTGGAACTCCGCGAAGTATATCAGTTGAGTTAGAGCACCATTTTCTCAATTTAAAATTTCCTCGGTCAAGAAGATTTGTAGTTTGTCGCATCATGTCTCGAACTTCTTCAACTGAATTGCCTCCTGATATCAAATCATCAACGTAGAAATCTCGCAAGACAGTTTTTAGATCCTAATGGGTACGACGAAGACTCATCCATTGCTAGTTGATGCATTGCACGAATTGCCAAAAGGAAGCGGGTTTGGTTCCATACGTGACGGTATTCAATTTGAAAACTTGAATATCATGGTCTGAAGAGTCTCGCCACAAAATGCACTGAAGCATAGAATCAGGCTCTGAGACTTTAACACACCTATACATTTTACCGATATCTCCTGTAAGTGCAATGGAAATGTGCGAAAACGAACGAGCGTGTTAAACAATGTAGCTTGAATAGTCGGTCCTGACATAAGCAAATCGTTTAATGAGAGCCCAGATGTGTAATGGCTGAGCCGTCAAAGACAACTCTCAGCTTTGTTGTCGAACTCTCTTCTTTGTATACGCAATGATGGGGTAAGAAATATTTGCATTTATTGATATCTGCGCTGGGCACCAGTGACATATGTTTGAGGTCAATATATTCCTTTATAAATGCTGAATATTTCTCCTTGAGAATTTCATTTCGAGCGAATTTACGCTCCAAGTTTACGAGTCGACGCTTGGCCTGCAAATAGAGTCGCCCAAAGATTCGACGCCTAGCTTTTTTGGCAAGCAAACTGAATATTCCCCTGATGACAATCGACGATAGTTTGCGATGAAATGCTGCTGACAATGGAGCTCCTCGGTTGTTACCTTGGCTATAGGCTCGAAGACGTGCTCCACTTCCCAAAATTGACGCACTAACTCATCAAGCCGAGTGCTGTGATTAGTGTCATCCGAAGCTCTTTGGGTTGCGATGAACGATGAGAGTTTGGGGGCTGATTGCCCGCCACCTGACACGATCCAGCCGAGTTGAGTTTTCTGCAAAATTGGTAAACCAGGTGCTAACAGAATTTGACCAACACACAACAGCTCGAAGAAAAAACCAGCTCCGATGAGAAGATCAATCCGTTGTGACTTATGGAATAAGGGATCAGCTAGCTGTATGTTTGAGGGTATATTCCAACTATTAGTAGACATTGACATCCCAGGCTGATTGTCAGTAATCATTTGGGCAACGATTGCAGTGATAGTAGTAGAATAATTTGAAATCCGCGATTTCAAAACGAGATCGACTGAGTATCCTTCAGTTGAGAAGCTAGCATCTCCAATGCCAGAAACTGCAGTGAGCGATTTGCTTTTTCGAAGCTGAAGCTGATTTGCGAAACGACTGGTGACGAAGTGAAGTTGAGATCCTGAATCCAAGAGTACACGACACGGAACGAATGTTCCAGCTCGATTCTTGACAAGGATTATTGCAGTAGCTAGAAACACAACATCAGACGAACTAGGCGATATGTGGGCTTGAGGCAGAGAAGGTGACATTGCAACCATGGCAGTGGGGTGTATTGTATGTGCTTGTTGATCAGGTTTCAACACAGCGTTGGATGTAGCTATCGAAGACTGATTGTAATGCAATAGAGTATGGTGCTTCGATTGGCAAGTACGACAGGAGCTAGATTTACAATCCTTTAGCTGATGACCTTTTCTCAAACAATTAAGACAAAGCGCGAGTCTCTTGGCCTCCTTATGTCTTGCCATTGGCGACAATTTCTCAAAGCGCTTACATTGAAATATCATGTGACTTGTGTCTTCGCAGAATACACAACAACTAGGAATCTTGGAAGCAACAAATGATTTTCTTAAATGTGTACTCACGATCTTCCCTGACTTGCCAACCTGACCATCTTGCAAAACTTGATCCACATTTTCAAGCATTCGACATCGCCCTTGCAAGAAAGCTGACAATTTGGCCCACGATGGTAACTCATTAGCAGACGAGCTTTCCTCCCATTTGACCTGAGTTGACTTATCCAATTTCTGCAACACTGTCTGCACGATGATAATATCAGCAACTTCTTCCCTCGACGCTAAAGAATCCATAGCACGAAGGTGAGATGTCACTTTATCTGTTAATTGCCTCAGCCTACCTACAGAGGTATCAGCCTTCTCAAGCCCAAATATCGCTCTGATGTGTGCCTGTAAGATAAAACGTTTATTATCAAAACGACGTTGAAGAATATCCAGAGCGACGATATAGTTAGCCTTGTTAATTTCCAAAGAGCTGATGGAATCCAAAGCAGAACCGCTTAAGCAAGATCGAAGATGCTGGAACTTCTCAACAGGATTGAGATCAGGATCAGTATCTATGATCGTTTTGAACATAGAGTAAAAGTTTTCCCACTCAGTGTAGATTCCATTAAATTTTGGCAGCTCCAGCTGCGGCAAACGCGATCGATTAGACATGACGACCATTGGATGAGCATTTGTAAAACTTGTATTGAGCGTTGAAGATAGCTGTGGATTCGGCCGACTTCCCAGTTCACGCTGAAGCAAGGCCTTAAACTTTAGTAGAGTTGATTCAAATTTCGCAGGTAAATCACTAGATATGGATTCAAAATCTGATTCCTCTAAGCTAGTGTGAACCGCTTCAAAATTTGACTCTAACTTGGTGATCGAATCCAACAGCACACGTAGCTCACACGAATCCATATGACTTAATTTTTCCACGTCTAATTCGGCATATAACCTTTCAAGTCTGTCGAAAAGAGCTTTCGTTTTAAGCCTTAAATAAGTGACCTGAGATGCAGGCACTCCATCAGCATTAGATTCTGAGTTATTCATTTTGATACGTCACAAATTCACTTAAGTTATGCTCAATTCAATTCAATTCACAAGTTCAATTGCAAAGTTGATGCACAAGCTAATAGACTCACTAATGCACTTCCAATTTAGCTGCACCTTTTATATGCAAGCTCACTGTGTGTGTATGTTTGTATGTGTGTGATCTAACACAGCTATTTTCGGATTAGCGGGCCTTCTATGCAGACGCTGCACAAAAGGCGCCAACGGCGACGAACGAAGCGAACGATTAAAAGAGAATGAGAAAGACAAAGATAATGCTCGCACAACTGCATACACTGAATTATGCACTTTGAACAAAATTATTTGTTCACAAATGCTAATGTTTTACACTGTTGCGTTAGGATGAAATTAATTGTTAATTTGAATGCACTATTTTGCACAAATGTTTATAAATTTCACGGAGAAGGCTAATGTTTTACACTGTTGTGTTACGATGAAATTGATTGTTAATTTGAATGCACTATTTTGCACAAATGTTTATAATTTCACGGTTGAGCGACGACGAAATAGATTAATAACTTTTAGCGCACTAAACGAACATCACGAAGTGTATAAATCACGTCGGGGTCACCAAATTTGTTGGAAGCTGCCAAGCTTTTTCGGCAACTCTGGCTCCAATCATTTACGAAGGCACAAAATAAAAAGCCAATACGATTTAATTTAGCTTATTATTTATTAATTTAATGCCGAGTCCGTGATATTTGTTTAGGCAAAGTTAATTGTATGCGAAAAGATAAGAGAGATGTTGCGCGCTTGCAGACAACTTTCGTACAGAATTAGAGAATTTAAAGAAACAAAGTTACAAGTATAAGCAAGTAAAAGGAAGGCGAAAATTACATATGTATGTCTGTTATGCTTTCTTATGTGTATGAGTGCATTAACAGCGAATGAAATGATATAGAGAATGGACTAATTTAAGAGAAACTTATTTAAGAGTATTTATTAGCTGCTGCGCCGAACATCGATATTTTTAAAGTTGAATATCAAATATCATTTTGATATTTTTTAAAATTTAAAATATCATCGATACGATATTTTAAAAATATTCAACAACCCTAGTCCAAAGTTCAGCCCAACCCACCAAGCCACGGCAGCAACTGCGCAGTTAGCAGAGCGCGCGCTCATAAGTGCGTAAAGAAGAAGAGTACCACTTTTTTTTTGCAGGGTTCAGGGTATCTTGTAGTCAAGCCGTCTCGACAAAAGCCTTCTTACTTGTTTATCACTGGTAGTGTTGTTCGGGTATATTATACTAATAATTATTTATTTTCTCGCCAGCTGCTGTTGCCTTCAATGGCCTGTCGCTTTTAGCATAACTCTCAATTAGCTTTTCTAGTAAGTATTCTCGGGAGCATTTGACGATCTACTAGGTTGAACGTTTATGGATCTTTATGTTTATTTCGCCATTGACTATCTCGCCTTGCATGCCCTAGAGATTTTCTGACTTCATCTGTGCGCCATCCTTTAAGGTTAAAGTTAATACGCGTGCTCAAAGACCGCATTCTTTTTGCGGCAGCTCAGCAATTGCCGAAAAGAGGGAACTTGACAAATTTATATAAAGGGCAATTTTCATTTTGATTTACATATTATTATGTCTTCGTTCAATTCCCGCTGGCGGCTTCAATTACAAACACTTCCACTTCAGTCAGTTAATTTTTGCTGTGTGCAGAACGTGCATTCCGATACTGCATGGATAGACAATTGCGATTGGCGGGTATTAAGCGGGTGTCAGCAGTTTGGCAACTCACATTTCGGCATTGCCGAAAGTGGTAAAAGTCCATTGCCAATGGCAGTGGAACCAACAACGTGTCTTCGCTTTTGTCTCCATTAATGGCTAAGGCAACGGCAATGGCAATGACAATGGCAATCACAAACAAAACAAGTAAGAACGTTGCAGTTAGGCGCAACTAACTGCGAAATACTCTGTTCCCATAGGTGCATTTTATTTATTTAATAAACATTTAATTAACGAAATATTTCAGCAACTAGCAAACGTACATAGCAACAAACGTTTTTCCTATACATACATACAGATTTACACATGTACACACTATACGAGTATACACACAATTTTCTATGTATGCATACACAAGTTTGCATGCCAGAATATTCTAAGAATTGTGACTGTATTGGGAATTTTTCGATCGTTACTTTAGTTTTGTCAAAAGGCGCTCTAGTTAACGAAGTTCATACGCATATGAATTGTGCATTTAAGCAAAAACTAAAACTGCTTTTCCGATTTGCCACGCTGTGTGGCACCCAGTTTTTCTATGCATGCATATATGTATGTATGTGTACACAGATGTTTGTACGTGTATACACATCCAAATGTGTATACATATTCCAAGAATTGCGATTGTATTGTTTTGTTTTGTCAGCAGCTGACCAGCTGATCAGCAGCTTGTGACAAAAAATTCTGTGAATTTATTTGGGTTTAGCTAACGATTACATGTTATTTTCAAATCCCGCTGGAAACTTTTTATTTATTAATCGAAAACTTATAAATTTTATTTTTTAAACTCATTAATATTATTATATTTATGTTAAAATGATTTCTGCCATCTTAGCAATTGCTACTAAGCTATTATATGCATGCATTATGCAGTTGGCCACAACAAACCTCTTTGCCGATTTGCCACGCCCCCAGTGGGCGTAGACGCATAATTTTTTGCCAGTTCTTAGAAAGGGCCGAGGCTAACATGACTGCAAGACTTGGTTGCTTACATTCCAAAAATGCGAAAATTACAGGGTATTTTTCGGTATGCCACGCCCCCAAAGAGGCTGAAAAATTATTTTTGGGGCATCGATAGAGGAGGACATTAGTAACTGAATTTAATTAAATTAAATTAAATTAAATTAATTACAAACATGTACCTTCCCTTCATTGTGCTATGTTTTGCCCTCAATAACGAAAATTAAGATTCTCTGTGAGCCAAATGCAGGAGATATTTCGTCAATATCTGTTCTTAAGGAAAGAATTTTATTAAATGTTAACACAATCTGGCTTTTTATACCCTGAACCCATTGAAAATGGGAATTCAGGGTATAATGGTTTTGTGAAAATGTATGTAACAGGCAGAAGGAGACGTCGCAGACCCCATAAAGTATATATATTCTTGATCAGCATAAAAAAATAAGTTGATCTAGCCCTGTCCGTCTGTCCGTCCGTCTGTCCGTCTCTATGAACGTCGAGATTTCGGAAACTACGAAAGCTAGAGAGCTGAAATTTTACATGAATACTCGTATGTTAGCTACGCAATACGAGTTTATTTTGTTTTTTCGATAACTCATCTCATTTCAAAATTTTCGATAAAAAATAAAAAATTCGTTTCAATTTTTTAGGTTTTTAGGGTATAACTTCTACATCGTTTCAGCTAGAGACCTCAACTTTTTATATTTAGATAGATATTATGAATACACAGATTTTGCAATTTTTAGATTTTGGATGCCACGCCCACTCCGCCCCCAATTTGAAAAAAACGCATTTCAAATACTAGAGACTTGCAATTTGGCGCACATATAGATTAAGATACCCCTAATCTACTCTAAAAATATCATCAAGATCGTTTATCTTGAAATGGAGTTATAAGCGTCCAAAGTTCAGCCCAACCCACCCCCCAGCCAAGGCAGCAACTGCGCAGTTAGCAGAGCGCGCGCCTCTAAGTACGTAAAAAAGAAGAGTATCAGTTTTTTGCAGGGTTCAGGGTATCTCGTAGTCGAGCCGATAGAAGAGAACATTAGTAAGTCAACTATCCAATTTTCTAGCTCTAAAACTGTAGGAGATATAAACTTTTGCGGTTTGCCACGCCCTCTGTGGGCGTACATATATCTACCATATCTTATTAGTCTTGGGTTGTCAACCCGAGTATACAGTGTTACAACAAGTCTCTAGTGTCAATACTGTTCAAAATAAAGCACAATTTGAAAAATCACTATATATTCAGGTCCGATTTGCCACGCCCCCAATGGACGTAGACATATAACTTTTTGATCGATCTACTTAACTCACATGCAAAATTTCAGCATTCTAGCCTTAACGGTGTAGAAGATACGTTTTTCCCGATTTGCCACGCACCCAATGGGCGTGGATATATCCGCCATTGATTTTTGAACTTGGGTTGTCACTTCGAGTATACATTCCAAATTGCAACTCTCTAGCTCATCATCTAGTATGATTACTTGACTATGGGCGGAAGAGTTTTCCGTTTTGCCACGCCCCTAGTGGGCGGATCGGGAAAATTTTTACACTTTATAATTCGGGGGCATATATGAGTATATGTTTAAAATTTCAAGTCTCTATCTCTAATAGCGTCGAAAAATATTGCATTCATACGGACAGACGGACGGACATTGCACAAACCCAATATACTTTTTCCGCTTCGGGAGCAAAGTATAAAAAGAAGGTGCTTTCGGCGGGGTTCGAACCCACGCCACTCGCGCCATTTGCGTAACACTTACCGCCAACACCACTGCCCTGGTCTAAATTTCATTACCTAAATAAGTTCATAGCTACAGCGGCTTCTGACAAAATCAAAATTCACAATTCAATCGCAATTCTTAGAATATGTACACACTTGGATGTGTATACAAACATATGTATGTATGTATGTATGTGTGTAGGCATATATAGAAAAATGCTTGCCCCCCTGGCAGCGTGGCAAATCGGAAACGCAGTTTCTAGTGCTTAAATGCACAATTCATATGCGTATGTACATATGTATGTATATAACTACCGTTTGATCAATAAATATTCAAATATAAATAAAAATAAAAATTGTCTATAAGAAAAGGTTTTAATTCTGCGGGAGTCGAACCCACGCACACATGAATGTAAGTGTAGCTTGCATAGCACTTACCACCAGCGCGCAATTTTTACCCATAGTTCAGCGCCAGTGCCCCGGACTGAGTTTCCTTAAATGCACCTACGGGAACAGAGCATCTCCCAGTCAGTTGCACCTAACTGCAACGTTCTTACTTGTTCTGTGTTAAGTCCGTGTATTGCACGCGGTGTTAGAGTTTGTTTCAGAAATTCAATAACTCTTTCTGTTTCAGAGCTATCGATTAAAACATTTGTCAAGAATTTGTTAAAAAATTATATCTCGTTCATCTTTACAGCTAGAGTCTTCTGCGCATATATAGATATGTACTAATTTAATACAATTTCGATTTTTGTCAGATTTTGGGTACCCCAATTCATCTCCACACCAAAATGTGTAAAAAATATATTTTAAATGCTGGATACACGCTGTTTGGTTTGGTATATAAATATGAATGTCATGATCATAATCTGAAAGTTTTATTACGATTGTCCGTCTAGAAACATAATTATCAATTAAATAAGTTCTCGCAGCAAACATGTATATTTTGTTACGCGTGCAGAAACGAATCGAATAATTCTTGGAAGATGATTCGTTCGAAGAAGGGCTCAGGGGATTTCGTAGTCGAGCAGTCTCGACTACAGCTTTCTTACTTGTTTTTATCTAATTTATATCTTATACCCAAACGTTTGATTTGAACTGATTCTAAAAAAATATTTGAATGCAACTAATATTATTCTACGGTAATAAGGGATTTGTTCCTTGGAACGGAACCCTTTCCGTGAGAAGTGGCGAAATTAAATTCCATGCATCATAACAACGTCGTATTTCTGTTATGATGTCATTTAAACTAGTTAAAATGTACTTATTTTTGAATTGAGCAGATTAATTCCGGAAAAAGTTGATATATTTTTTAAAAAAATACATATGATTATTTTGGCGAATATGACTCAAAACAAAAATATAAACTGTTTGTTATACTCATCTATATTCAATAATTATATATTAAATATTCGTGTGAAATTAAAAATAAAAATGTGTTTAAAAAACTACGTTTGTTACCAAATTTGTATGCTATTTGGCCAAATACATTTGAGTTAAAAGATAATAAAACCTAGTTTTCGCGGTCGAACGTGGCAACGAAATATATGATGAAACAAACGAACAAATTTACCGTATAATCCATTGTATCGTTCCTTTTACATTTGTGTTACTCCTTAAACATAAACAAAGATTTTAAAATTTTAATTTCATGGTATATTGTCTCTCTATAGGAATATGAATAAAAACAAAATATGCATCAGAAATGCTCAAAACAGAACTTCTGCACTTGTTCAGCTTTGGGTGTCAATATTTCGAGATGTATTATGAATATACATATATAAAATTAGTTTATATTATTTGTTTTCTGGAGAACTGCCCATATATAGTTACTTACGCGTGGAGAATTGAAACGAAGCATTCTTGGAATATTATTCGTTCGAAAAAGGGCTCAGGGGATTTCGTAGCAAGGAGTCTCGACTAGAGCTTTCTTACTCGTTTTTATACCCTGAACCCTGAAATGGGAATTCAGGGTATAATGGTTTTGTGAAAATGTATGTAACAAGCAGAAGGAGACGTCGCAGACCCCATAAAGTATATATATTCTTGATCAGCATAAAAAAATAAGTTGATTGAGCCCTGTCCATCTGTCCGTCCGTCTGTCCGTCCGTCCATCCGTCCGTCCGTCCGTCCGTCCGTCCGTATGAACGTCGAGATTTCGGAAACTACAAAAGCTAGAGAGCTGAAATTTCACATGAACACTCGTATGTTAACTGCGCAACACGAGTTTATTTTGTTTTTTCAATAGCTCGTCCCACTTCCAAATTATCGATAAAAAATCGAAAATTCGTTTTCATTTTTTAGGTTTTTTGGGTATAACTACACCGTTTAGCTAGATACTTCAGCTTTATATATTTAGATAGATATTATGGATACGCAGATTTTGTAGTTTTCAGATTTTAGATACCACGCCCCCTCCGCCCCCAATTTGAAAAAAACGCAAATACTAGAGACTTGCAATTTGGCACATAGATAGATATAGATACTCTTAATCTACCCTGAAAATTTCATGAGGATCGTCCATCTAGAAATGGGGTTATAAGCGTTCAAAGTTCAGCCCAACCCACCCCCAAGCGACGGCAGCAACTGCGAAGTTAGCAGAGCGCGCGCTCATAAGTGCGTAAAGATGAAGAGTATCACTTTTTTGCAGGGTTCAGGGTATCTCGTAGTCGTAGCCGTCTCAACTAGAGCCTTCTTACTTGTTTCTTTTTTGTTGCCAACTAAAAATAAAAATTTTGACGTAGGGTATAGAGTTCACGATTCCTATTCTTCTTCTCTTTCACATTTCAATATTGTGCTATATTGTGTATCTGTTGATATTCAGCCTTAACCGGTCATTGTCCAGTTTATCTCTGGTTGCTCTCCTCAGCATCAGTGCTCCAAGGCAGGTCAGCCTTGAGACCGGATTGTTTGCTATTATATCTAAAATAGCGCACTTTCGTAGTGAGACACATCGAGTGAAGTTCGGAAAGTTTGCCACAACAAAAACTGTGTCTGCCGCTGATAAAGTGTCTGTGTCTGTATGTGGCTGTCAGTGGATGTGCTAGTGCCACGCCCACATGAAATGGAGGCAAGTCCAATGCGGCATGTAGCATTTCCATTGCAAATCGTGCACAGCCGTTTAAAACTTATTTATTATACCCTGAACCCATTGAAAATGGGAATTGTGGATGATTGTGGATGCAACGCCCCCTTCGCCATCAATCTGAAAAAACGTACTTCAAATACTAGAGACTTGCAATTTGGAAAATAGACACATTTGGATATAGCATCCATTTGGTTATATATTCTTATAATTTCATGAATTTCTTTGCAGGGTTCAGGGTATCTCATAGTCGAGCAGTCTCGCCTAGAGCCTTCTTATTTGTTTATTTTATACTTTTTTCTCTCAAGCGACGTTTTGGCATCAAATCAAAAATTCGTACATAAACTATTTTTGAAGAGGCCTGGGCTGGGCTAGCGAGCTGCAAGCGAGGTGGTAGGTTGGCGGGTCAACGGCTGCTCGACTAAAGCGTTTTTATACTTTGTTCCCAAAGGGAAAAAGAGTATATTGGGTTTGTGCAATGTCCGTCTTGCTGTCCGTCCGTCTGTCCGTATGAATGCAATATTTTTGGCGCTATTAGAGCTAGAGACTTGAAATTTTGAACATATACTCATATATGCTCCCGAATTATAAAGTGTAAAAATTTTCCCGATCCGCCCACTAGGGGCGTGGCAAATCGGAAAATTCTTGCGTCCATAGGCAAGTAATCATACTAGATGATGGGCTAGAGAGCAATTTGAAATGTATACTCGGGGTGACAACCCAAGTTCAAAAATCAATGGCGGATATATCCACGCCCATTGGGTGCGTGGCAAATCGGGAAAAACGTATCTTCTACACCGTTAAAGCTAGAATGCTGAAATTTTGCATGTGAGTTAATGTTATGATTCTAAGAAGATCGATCAAAATATATATATGTCTATGCCCATCGGGAGCGTGGCAAATCGGACCTGAATATATACAGATTTTTCAAATTGTGCTATATTTTGAACACTATTGACACTAGAGACTTGAAATTTTGCATGTATACTCGGGTTTACAACCCAAGACCAATAAGCTATGATAAATATATCACCGCAAACAGGGGGCGTGGCAAACCGCAAAAGTTTATATCTCCTACAGTTTTAGAGCTAGAAGCTTGAAAATTTGATGGTTCAGTTACTAATGTCGTCCTCTATCGATGACCCAAAATTTTGCAGGCATGTTAGCCTCGGCTCTTTCTAAGAACTGGCCAAAAATTATGCATCTACGCCCACTGGGGGCGTGGCGAATCGGCAAAGAAGTTTGTTGTGGTCAACTGCATAATTCATGCATATATATAGTAATTGCTAAGATGGCAGAAAGTATTTTAACATAAATATAATAAATATAATATGAATTTAATAAATAAATTTTTTAAGTTTTCGATTAATAAATAAAAAGTTTCCAGCGGGATTCGAACCCAGGTCTTTTGAAAATAACAGGTAATCGTTAGCTAAACCTAAATAAATTCACAGCTGATCAGCTGACCACTTGGATGTGTATACACGTACAAACATCTGTGTACACATACATACATATATGAATGCATAGAAAAACTGCTTGCCACACAGCGTGGCAAATCGGAAAAGCAGTTTTAGTTTTTGCTTAAATGCACAATTCATATGCGTATGAACTTCGTTAACTAAAATTGGTTTTATTATTTGGATAAGGTATTGCTAGAGCGCCTTTTGACAAAACTAAAGTAACGATCGCAAAATTCCCAATTCAGTCACAATTCTTAGAATATTCTGGCGTGCAAACTTTTGTATGCATACATAGAAAATCCTTTGTATACTCGTATAGTGTGTACATGTGTAAATCTGTATGTATGTATAGGAAACACGTTGCTAATTGCTGAAATATTTCGCTAATTAAATGTTTATTAAATAAATAAAATGCATCTATGGGAACATAGTATTTCGCAGTTAGTTGCGCCTAACTGCAACGCTCTTACTTGTTTCTTTTTATACCCTGAACCCATTGAAAATGGGAATTCAGGGTATAATGGTTTTGTGAAAATGTATGTAACAGGCAGAAGGAGACGTCGCAGACCCCATAAAGTATATATATATTCTTGATCAGCATAAAAAAATAAGTTGATCTAGCCCTGTCCGTCTGTCCGTCCGTCCGTCCGTCTGTCCGTCCGTCCGTCCGTCCGTCTGTCCGTCTGTATGAACGTCGAGATTTCGGAAACTACAAAAGCTAGAGAGCTGAAATTTCACATGAACACTCGTATGTTATCTACGCAATACGAGTTTATTTTGTTTTTTCGATAACTCATCCCATTTCCAAGTTATCGGTAAAAAATAGAAAATTTGTTTACATTTTTTAGGTTTTTAGGGTATAACTTCTACACCGTTTCAGCCAGAGACTTAAACTTTATATATTTAGATAGATATTATAAATACGCAGATTTAGAAGTTTTCAGATTTTTGATGCCACGCCCCCCTCGCCCACAATTTGCAAAAAACGCATTTCAAATACTAAAGACTTGCAATTTGGCAAATAGATAGATATAGATACTCTAAATCTACTCTTAAAATTTCATGAAGATCATGCATCTAGAAATGGAGTTTTTTGGGTATAACTTCTACACCGTTTTAGCTAGAAACTTAAACTTTATATATTTAGATAGATATTATGGATATGCAGATTTTGTAATTTTCAGATTTTAGATGCCACGCCCCTTCCGCCCCCAATTTGAAAAAACGCATTTCAAATACTAGAGATTTGCAATTTGGCACATCTATAGATTTAGATACTCTTAATCTACTCTTAAAATTTCATGAGGATCGTCCATCTAGAAATGGAGTTATAAGCGTCCAAAGTTCCGCCCAACCCACCCCTAAGCCACAGCAGCAACTGCGCGGTTAGCAGAGCGCGCGCTCATACGTTCGTAAAGAAGAAGAGTATCACTTTTTTTGCAGGGTTCAGGGTATCTCGTAGTCGAGCCGTCTCGACTAGAGCCTTCTTACTTGTTTAATCTAGTCTGATTTTTATTTATGAAGCAAAATTTTTTCAAATTTCTACTGTACGAATAAATGTTGTGCTGACTGTAAATTTCTGTTGCTGTCAGCATTTGCATATAACTTTCATTTCGGCAAGTGGGTTTGGCTAGCCATTGCACAGCAATCTGCGTAACTGAGTCGCATACCTTATAATAATAAACGAAACAAAGAACCAAATTAACATAGTTTATCATTTCATAATCATACTCTCATATGATCATACATTTGCATTCACTTAAACTTGTAGAATGAATTAAAAAACATGCTTTACACAAATTTATTCAACACAGATTTACAGCATAGTTATAAAGCATAAATGTATCTCTCTTTTAATATAAATATAACTATTTACATTATATATTATAAAAATTGGACTATAAAATTCTCAATTATTATATTATGAAAGCAAAACAAGTAAGAAGACTCCAGTCGAGACGGCTCGATTATGAGATACCCGGACCCCTGCAAAAAAATACGAATAGTCCTATTCTTCACGAACGTATGAGCGCGTGCTCTGCTAACCGCGCAGCTGCTGCCGCGGCTAGGCTATACTTTGAACGCTTATTTATAACTGTATTTCTAGATGGACGATTTTCATGCAACCTTCGGAATATAATAATAGGGGAATATATTAATGGTGGCGAAGGGGCATCCAAAATCGAAAAACCATAATCTGCGTGTCCATAATATCTATCTAAGTACACAAATTTGAAGTCTCTAGCTTAACCTGTGTAGAAGTAATTCTCAAAAAACGTTTAGATAAAGGAATTTTTCGATTTGGTATCGATAATAGGGAAATAATTTTTAATAAAAAATTGGTTTTTAATTATTATAATTGATTTTTATGATAAAAATCAAAAATAATTATTACAAATAAATTTTTATATAAAAATCAAATCATAACTTTTATTTTCAATTTTTATTATAAAAATCAAAAATAAAAGTTATGATTTGATTTTTATTTTAAAAATTAAAATAAAAATCGAATTGTTATATCATTTGATACAAAGGAGATAGATCATATATAGACCTATATATATGATCTACGCATTAATACCTTTCAGATGATATATATTATGTATGTAAATATGTATTTGTGTATGTATATTTAGTTATCTGTTGAGACAGTTGCCTTAGGCTTCATATTCAGCGAGTAATGTGTAGCCACAAATGATTCAAAGAGATAGATTGAATTAAATACTAATCACTATATATATGTACATATAGATAACACTAAAGCTTAACGACATACTCAAAGTGAGTCTCAGAAGAAGAAAACTAAATTTTCTGTTTCCATATCAAAAATCAAGGTCGAAAGAGCGCGTGTGCAATCTTAGCAATTGCTAATAAGCTATTATATGCATGAATTATGCAGTTGACCACAACAAACTTCTTTGCCGATTTGCCACGTGTAGGATCAGGAGCGTTTTCCAGTCCAGCATGAGTTTCAGAGTATGGGGGTGCTATTCTACTAAACTAATGAGCCGTATATTAAATTCAGCGCATCGTAGGTGCAACGTTTATTCATCGAGTTCTCGTTATAGACTAAATTACAGAAACGTATGAGCAAGCGCAGCTTGCTTAAAGTTAGGCGAATGAGTGTAAGTGAGAAGAGTTTAAGAATGTAAAGAGAGACAATTAGTTAGGGTGGTCCCAAATATAAGAGTACACATAGGTATAAATTGAATGTGAACAAATATTAATGATTTGACCCAACATCCCGGCCCCATTGAATGACACAGTCTTTCAAGAGACAGGAAGTAAAGCTAGTTTGTGAATTGGTCTCCGGATTATGCCCTTTGTGGTGCGGACATCTACAACTCGTACTCGTTGATCCCGTCCAGGAATTATAGCTGTAATGCGACCCATTATCCACTTCTGAGAAGGCATGTTGTCCTCATGTACGAGAACCATGTCACCGATAGATATACTGGACCCTGGTTTGGTCCACTTGGAGCGCACGTTCAGCTCGTTGAAGTAGTCTGCCAACCAGCGTCGCCAAAAATATTGTTTGATACCAGTTATCAAACGCCAGCGGGATAAAGATGTCAGCCTTTCGTCTTCTATGTTGTGTTCAGGTAATGCTCGCAAGGAGTCTCCAACTAGGAAGTGACCAGGTGTCAGAGCACCCAAGTCACTTGGATCTGACGACAGTGGGGTGAGCGGGCGCGAGTTGAGAATGGCTTCTACCTCCGCTGTGATTGTGGCCAGTTCCTCAAAAGTGCAGCGAGAGTTCATTAGGCTGCGCGTCATGAGTCCCTTTGCGCTTTTTACTGCCGCCTCCCAGAGGCCGCCAAAGTGTGGTGCTCTGGGTGGGATGAAACGAAAGTTTATGAATTCATTTGTGCAAAAACTGATTATTGACTGTTGATTTTCTTGCTTGAAGAAGAAGTTCCGAAGATCCTTTAGGTGATTGCTTGCTCCGGTGAAATTTGTGGCGTTATCGCAGAATATATCCACAGGCAATCCACGTCGTGCAATCATGCGCCTCAAAGTGGCTAAGAATGCATCCGTTGAAAGGTCAGATACCACCTCGATATGTACTGCCTTGGTGGCGAAGCATACGAATATGGCAATGTAGGCCTTACGAGGTGCCTTGCCCTGTATGCGAAGATAGACGTTGACTGGTCCACAAAAGTCAACTCCACAGTGAGCAAAGGGCCTCGATGGAGTCAATCGCTCGACAGGCAGGTTCCCCATGAGTTGCTGTTGCAGCTTTGGCTTGTAGCGCACACAGTGCACACATTTCCTGACAATAGAGCGAGCCAAGTCTCGAGCGTTGACGATCCAGAATTGAAGACGAAGTAGTGCAACAAGTGCCTTTGAGCCAGCATGGTAGTGTTGAATATGAAGAAACTGCATGTAGTGACGAATAAAATCATCTTTACTTGGAAGTAGGATTGGATGTTTCTGAGCGTCTGGTGCATTTGCCAATTCGAGACGGCCACCAACCTTCAGTAGTAGGTATCCGTCTGTAATCTGTAAAAATGGATTAAGAAATTTTATGTGACTTGATATTTGCCTGTTTTTGAGCAAAGCGTGAATTTCATCTGCGAAATGTTGTTGCTGCAGATTCCAAATAATGCAATTAAATGCACGCTGAAGCTCTTGAGGTGTCAGCGAGGGCGTAGACAGCTCAATGGGTTTCCGAAGCACGTGTGTGAAGCGCAGCATCCATGCAACAATTCGCAAGCAACGAAGATGCGAACTTATGTTTCTTAGTGTGTCGAGTAGGTAGTTGCTGTTCGTCGTAACCTTGAAAGCTGACTTGCGCATCTCAAGTGTTATGATCTCCGGATCTGGTTCGCGCCGTTTCTCCCTTGGCCAAGCGTTCGAGCTCTGCTTCAGGTACTCCGGCCCCATAAACCAGATTGATTCATTCAATTCTATGGGTTTACATCCCCTCGAAACCAGATCGGCTGGATTTGAATGTGTTGGGACGTGTCTCCAATGACAATCCGGTGTGGCTTCTTGTATGTCAGAAACGCGGTTTCCAACAAATGTTGATAGTGTCGCAGACGCATGTTGCCGTATCCAATGAAGAACTATCGACGAGTCGCTCCAAAGATAGGTTGATTGTTTCAATGTGAAAATATCTTTAATTTTCATGTAGAGCTGTGCCAACAAATGGGCAGCAGCGAGTTCCAATTTTGGTAGCGATAACTTGCGAGTTGGCGCTACTCTGCACTTTGACGTGATCAGGTGAACTTGAACCTTGCCGTCCGCTGCAACTGTGCGTGCGTAGATGCAGCATCCGTATGCACGAATGGAAGCGTCACAAAATCCATGCAACTGCAATTCCTTGGTGTTCGACTGCATACAGAATCGAGGTATTGCCAGCGACTCCAATAACGGAAGCGATGCTGCAAACGATTTCCAAGCTAGGCAAAGTGTTTGCGGCACAGATTCATCCCATTGCAATTTGAGTATCCACAGCTCCTGTAGGATGATCTTTGCAGTCACAATGACTGGCGCTACCAATCCCAATGGATCAAATAGTGAAGATGCTACAGATAAAATTGTCCTCTTGGTGATTGTGTCAATGGAGCACTTGGGACGAAAGGCAAATAGCAATATGTCTTGACGTTGATTCCATGCTAAGCCCAATGTGCTTGTAACTGAGTCGTCTTCTAGATTCAAATCCTTGATAGTCCTGTCGTCGACAAAGTCTAGGTGATTTGAATGCCATTTTGCTAGTTCAAATTTGCCTTTGCCAAGAATCTCGATGACCTCTGCCTTGAGTTGCTGCAAGCCTTCCGCCGTGTCATGCCCACACAGAAAGTCATCCACATAGAATGATGAGTTGATAGCTTGTGCTCCAAGTTTGTGAGTTTGCATGTGTAGATCGGTCAAATATGTCATACTGCGTATAGCGAGATATGGGGCTGCTGCCGTACCGTACGTCACTGTGTTTAGCTCATACGTCTGAAGTGGTTTATCTGCCGACTCTCTCCAAAGTATGTATTGAAATTTGCGGTCACGATAATCCACTAATATTTGCCTGAACATTTTCACAACATCGGCAGTGAGCGCATCTTTGTATGTTCGGAAGCGTAGCAGAAGCGAGTATAGATCTGTCTGAATGGTCGGTCCAACCATTAACAAGTCATTGAGCGATCGTTGCGACGAGGTTCGACTTGAGGCATCAAAGACAACTCGGAGCTTCGTTGAAGTGCTATTTAGCTTAAAGACGCAATGATGTGGTATGTAATTGTGTGGCTCGTCAAGCCGCGGTGAGTTTATCAAACTCATGTGATTCAAATCTTCATATTCGCGCAGAAATTCCGCATATGATGCCTTTAGCTGAGGACTGCGATTTAAGCGCCGTTCCAATGACATAAATCTCAGCTTAGCTGACTCGTATGAAGATCCTAGGTGTCTTGGGTCATCCTTAAATGGTAGCCGAACGATAATTCTACCATCTGTTTGTTGGCGTACAGATTGAGTAAACATTTGTTCGCACTGCAGTTGTTCAGGTGTGAACTTGTCGTTTGGTTTGTTTAAGTCTTCAATCTGCCAAAGCCTTTCCAAATTATTGTTGATTGACTCCTCCTGTGAGAGCGAGTAGCAGTGTGCCTGTCGCTGCGTTCCCTCATAACGTCCAGACACAATCCATCCAAGTAACGTTTTCTGAAGCGTAGGAAGAGAGGGACCCAATTTGATTTGTCCCACTGCAAGAATATCAAAAAATGTTTCAGTTCCAATAAGTAAATCGATATGGCGAGTTTTGTGGAACTGCTCATCTGCTAGAGGCGTATTCTTGGGTATGTTCCAAGATGAAATGTCGATGTCCGAATCCGGCTGATATGCAATGTGTGACGTCACGCAGAAATCAATGGGCATCTCGAAATTCTCCAATCGTGACTTGATCGTGGCCGAAGTGCCAAACTTGATGTATGTGTGTGCATCCCCAATGCTACCGATTCGCATATGCCGTTTGACCTTTGGCAAGTGAAGCGATTGCGCGAACTGTTCCGAGATGAAGTTCACCTGGGAGCACGAATCCAATAGCGCACGGCCGATCCTGTAGTTTCCAGATGCATCCATGACCTCGACGATGGCCGTTGCCAAGATGACTTGGTCTGTTTGATTGGTGTGTGTATGTGTGACAACATTGCTTGAATTAGAGACGATGGGCAACGTAGCTGCCTCTCGATGTAGTAAGCTGTGATGAAGCTTAGAGCAGAATCGACATCTTTGAGTAGATGGACACTTGGCTGCCTGATGGCCCTTGCCAAGACAGTTTAGGCACAGCGCATGTCGTTTTGCTGTTTCATAGCGCTCCGCGATCGACATCTCCTGAAGCCGACTGCAGCGTGAAACTCGATGTTCTGAACTAAGACAAAGAGAACATGAGTGAGTTGAGCAATTAAACGACAAGCCATGTCGCGTGGTTGTCTGGCTTCGTTGTTTGGTAGCAGTCGAAGTTCGAGGCTGGCTCGATTCGGACTTACCGCATGATTCCAAATATTGGCAATGCCTTTCAACTACCTGTACACACAAATCCCACGTAGGCAACGTGGAATAATCCAATGATTCGTTCCATTTGCGCTTAGTTTCCATATCCATCTTTTCCATGACAATGGCTATTAACATTGCTTGCGCGATTTGTGATTCGTTGCCTAGTGATCTTAGCGAGTTGAACAATGCTGTAGAGTTGTCAATCAGACTTCGAATTTCTTGACTGTTTGACCTTGACACACTCTTGAGCATAAACAATGATGAGATATTATCCAAAAACACTAATGTTGGATTGTCGTAGCGCTGATTTAAACGATCAAGTGCCTTCCGATAGTTTTCAGGTGTGATCTGAAATGCCTTTATAGTTTCCAATGCTGGTCCTCTTAAGCAGCTAATCAGCTGATTAAACTTCTCGATGTTTGACAAGCTGTTCTGTTGATCCACCATCTGATTGAATAATGCACTAAAATTCTTGTAGTCAGCATAATTGCCATCAAATGTGGGTAGCGTAAGTCTGGGCAACTTGGCAGACGATGAGAATGTCAGTCCTGATGCCGCAGCAAAGGTTGATTCGTGCATCTCTTCCGTAAGTTGCTCTGTTATGCAAACCTTTATGTCTACATACAGCTCCTCCAGATCGGTGCGTCCTGTATCGGTCGGACATTCCTTTTCTATTTGAGTCTGCAAAACCATTGCTTGCTTAAAGTAAGCTTCCAAAATTTCCAAGCGACACTTTAATTCAGCTTGACTTGGCGCAGACTTGCCTTCTCTTAGCTTGGGATCGACTACATTACGAATGCGGCTAATATTTCGGCGCGTATTCGCACGCTGTGTTTTAAGACTCTCCAAAGACATGATTTGATCAACAACAACTAATATTTCCTTTATTTATATATTTAATAAATGTTGATCAGATTCACTGCCACAATTAAAAACACAGAGTGCAGAATAATATGCAAGCGACGCACAATGCAAGTGTCAAATTTCACTCAATTGAGCGTGCAGAATATCAGGCGATGAGTTTCACTCAACCGAGAGTCGAGCGTCGAAAAGAAGCAAGCATGTGACGAATTTCACTCAACTTGTTGTTGCCCTTACGAATCGTAGGCACAGCGAAGTGACGTTGATTGCAAAGCATAAGCTGCTGTTGCTGCGAAAGAACGAAGAATGAAGAACGAAAGAGATGACTCGGTGATGCGACAGCGGGGGTCACAGAGCGACAGCGAAGTCAGTCAAAGCGATGAACGGTTTCTCGGCGGTGCGAAGAATAGCAAGGCAAAGCGCATGTATGCACAGTTAACACTTTGTATGCTGGAACATTCTCGTTGACATATGTATGTATGTATAGAATGTATGTATATACGCCAAATTAGAACTCTAAATATGTTGCACTGAACTTGAATAGCACTGCCCCACGTTGGGCGCCAAAATGTAGGATCAGGAGCGTTTTCCAGTCCAGCATGAGTTTCAGAGTATGGGGGTGCTATTCTACTAAACTAATGAGCCGTATATTAAATTCAGCGCATCGTAGGTGCAACGTTTATTCATCGAGTTCTCGTTATATACTAAATTACAGAAACGTATGAGCAAGCGCAGCTTGCTTAAAGTTAGGCGAATGAGTGTAAGTGAGAAGAGTTTAAGAATGTAAAGAGAGACAATTAGTTAGGGTGGTCCCAAATATAAGAGTACACATAGGTATAAATTGAATGTGAACAAATATTAATGATTTGACCCAACACCACGCCCCCAGTGGGCGTAGACATAAAACTTTTTGATCGCTCTTCTTAGAATCATAACATTAGCTCACATGCAAAATTTCAGCGTTCTAGCTTTAACGGTGTAGAAGATACGTATTTCCCGATTTGCCACGCCCCCAATGGGCGTAGATATATCCGCCATAGCTTTTTGAACTTGGGTTGTCACCCCGAGTATACATTCCAAATTGCAACTCTCTAGCTCATCATCTAGTATGATAACTTAACTATACGCGGAAGAGTTTTCCGATTTGCCACGCCCCTAGTGAGCGGATCGGGAACATTTTTACACTTTATAATTCGGAAGCATATATGAGTATATGTTTAAAATTTCAAGTGTCTATCTCCAATAGCGCCGAAAAATATTGCGTTCATACGGACAGACGGACGGACAGCAAGACGGACATTGCACAAACCCAATATACTCATTTTCCCTTTTTAAGGGAACAGAGTATAAAAAGGGACAACATATTTTTGAAAAGGTCACAAAAAAGAGGATAACATGTTTTTCTATTTCTAAAGTAGAATTTTATTTTAATTTTCGTTTAAAAGGTATAGCACCTCATCAAAATTTGTATTTTCGTTGCTATATGTAAGTTAAGGAAAGAGTCCAGAATACGTAGTAGGCTGGATTCTCCTATCAAACATGCGAGCAGAATACAACATACGGAGCCGATTCTAGGGAGTTTATATTCGGACGAGACAGAGTTTACATCTATTGTTCCTAAATTATACAAAGTTATATTAAATATATTATTTCATCGAATCCAAGTGTATTTGTCTACGCGAGAATATAACTCAGTGCACATATCGCTACTCTCGTAGTGTGCGTGCGCTTAACTGGCGCCCGAGCAGGGACCCACATTCTTCACAGTATCGAAGGTGGAAGGTGGCGCAAAAATAACTAAATAAGTGATAATTCAATAAAAACCATAACAAATAAATTGTTCATTCTTGCGATGAACAATTGTTGGCTAAACGGTGGTACTTCTGTGATTTGCAGGATACCGAGGTTCAAAGCCTTGCCACGATAACATAACAAAAGTGATAAATAATAAAAGCTGAATTGCAGGTTAAATGGTGGTACGCAAGTATCGAGGTTCAAAGCCTTACCGTAAGACAATTCAATAACAAAAAAGAAATTTGTTGGCAAGTGTTGTCACAAATATTATAAAATGACATAAAAAAAGTTAGCAGGTAATTCTTACCGTCAGACAAACATTATAACAATTTATAAAAAAAGCGTCTTCCACCGTGTCGAATGTTGGGTGCCGTAAGTAACTATAAAATAATAAAAACCACTGCAGCAATTTATTGCGGGTGGTCATATAACAAAATTGAGGCGGTTGACTGTATAGGACGTGCAATAAATCACTAAACAAAAACATAAAATATGTAATATAAACAATATAAAAACGAATTGCGTTAGACTGCCCCATTCGATCGTGGAATCATCCTTACCCTAGTAGGTTCTTTTAAAACTAAAGAGGATTAATAAGGACTTCCCAACCTAGGCATTGGTTGTCGTTTTGGTTCAGTTGTGCAATATATAACTAAATAATATAAAAATAAACAATATAAAAAGAATTGCCCAAATGAGTCTGCCCAGTTGACTGTGGAACAACCCTCACCTTAGTAGGTCTTATACCAAAAAGGAACCTGGGAGCTTCCCTAGCCATATAAATAAATAAAATCGTTTACCGAAGAATCGGAAACAAACATATAACTAAATAAGTCGAACAATAATATAAAAATAATAATCAAAATAATAAGAATTATTAAAATCACAATTTATATTAAAAAATTTGTACACATTACAACTCTGTGAAAACGTTTACTAATTTTATCTCCACAGGAAGAAGTGTGACGAGTAGCTGCCTTGAAACGATAATCAAGCTAAGACTAATTAAATTATTATTATTTTTTTTTTTATTATTATTTTATTATTTTTTTTCTCTGAATGAAGTAGGCCTTGACATCGAATCACATGATATCTGGCTGTTCAAAATTTGGTTTGTTCAGTTCACTTTTCAACTGTGTAACTGAAGCATAAAAAAAAAAATTTTTTTTTTCCTTCAAAAAAAAGTAAAAAGAATAACAAAAAAGCATTCAAAGTTTTGTTTTTTCGCCTAAATTAAAAATTTGTTTTTTTTTTTTTTCTCGACAAATTCAAAACAGAGAATATTCGAATATAATATACAACCTAGTCTAGCTAAGGGAAACTATGGAAAATATACAGGAAACTCTCCAAGGAATAAACACGGCGTTAGCTCTGCTAACCAACCAAGTCTCAGGAATTAAAGAAGATTTATTGCAAATAAATAATAAAGTGATCAATATAGAGAAAGAGAATGCCAAGCGTTTTCCAGTGGCCCCACAACAAACCCCATTGGCTCGCCCACGAAATGAGTATGAGTTAAATGAAATTGCAACATTACCAGACTGCGTGAAGGAATTACGTCCTTTTGAAGGGAACGTTTCGGAATGCGTTCCGTGGATAAACAGAGCTGATAATATACTTGAAGATTACTCTATCGTCAAAGAAAGGCCACTCTATCGAGCAATTATTTTGCATATTCGTGGGAAGATTGTGGGTAACGCCGATATCTCACTCTCATCGTATAACGTACCGGATGATGATTGGCCCGAAATAAAAAGAGTTTTAAATTTGCATTATGCAGATAAAAGAGATGTGCGTACCCTTGAGTATGAATTAGGCCAAATGGTTCAAGGGCAAGATGATGTGGATTCCTTCTACATGCGGATCAATAATCAATTTTCGTTAATACTTCAGTCTCTAAAATCCGGAGGGCAACCGACTGCAGTAATGTCTGCTTTGATAGAGTCATATAGAGACAAAGCCCTAGATGTATTCATAAGAGGATTAAGTGGAGACTTATCAAGGTTGTTAACAGTTCGCCAACCAAAAAGTTTGCCGGAAGCTTACGCGGTTTGTGTGAATCTAGAAAATATTTCTTTGAGAAATAATACGCAGCGGGCAATATATGCGACCCAATACCCTCCTGGAAATAGGTTTCAACCCAAGGATATTAGTAATAATTCTTATCGACAGCCTATACCTATGATCGATGCTACATATTCTCAAGTCGATCTTCCAACGGACAATACAGGGCAAGTCTTACCAAGTCAAGAGGCAACATTAATACCAAGATATTCGACTCCAAGACTACCCATTAAAATGGAGACAATCCTGATAGTCGAATAGTTGCCAAAAGGAATATGAACGATACACCTAAAGTGTTCTCAAAAGTACAGCGTCTATACCAAATGGACACTGAAGTTTCACCTGAAACTGATCAACAAGAAGGTCCTGAAACCGTTTACTACATATAGACTACAGGAGCTTGGAAAAAAGTTTGTGACTTCGTCAAAAATGTTCTGCGGACGCAGACATACAGAGGGCAACGCTCATTTAGAGCACACGATGGGGCTATACCTTGAAGGTTAATAGGTCCTGATTGGAAAGTGGATCTGAGCCCTAGAAGAGGAGGTTTTTTTAGTCGGTAAGCGGTCACGCAGTCCGACACACCAGTCAGAGTGATGACCTGACTGACGGTGCATAAAGCATTTTTTCCTACCTCAAAAGACAATCTTTGAATTAAGTTAATCATGACGCCGCCACAATAAATATTGGATCCAACTTGGGAATCTTGATGACTATTTTCAAGACGCTCCCTATCTGAGCAAATGCACCCTGATCTGCGGGACGCAGATTTTTCAACGGGAAGGAGTTAAGGAAAGAGTCCAGAATACGTAGTAGGCTGGATTCTCCTATCAAACATGCGAGCAGAATACAACATACGGAGCCGATTCTAGGGAGTTTATATTCGGACGAGACAGAGTTTACATCTATTGTTCCTAAATTATACAAAGTTATATTAAATATATTATTTCATCGAATCCAAGTGTATTTGTCTACGCGAGAATATAACTCAGTGCACATATCGCTACTCTCGTAGTGTGCGTGCGCTTAACTTGTATTATTTGTGCCAATTTGGCGTACACAATTTTCCGGTAGATTGTAGTTTTGACAATATTTGCCGTTTCGATGTAGTCCAAACCTAATCCAAAGATATTATATTTAATTGTATGTAATTGTTAACTAGTAAAACCAACCTAATTCCCAGGTCCGAAAAGTGTTTGTTTCCTGCTGAGTCTGTGTGATTCTGAACTTCAGTCCAGAAAGATACGATACTTTCTTTATCTCTCTATTTTATACGTTTTTTATTTAAACTGCACTTGCAGTATTTGTAAAATGCCTTATCAATATTATTGGGAACGTGGCTAATTCATTTTTTTAATGGGTCGTTTAACCGCGACACCCTAAATTTCAATTTGTAAAATTTCTTGACATTTTTGTTAAACTTTTGAAAACTTTAATGATCGATCGATAAATATATTTTCGATTACAGGGCTACATCGATTGAAACGGGGACACATCATAAAATATGTTGCAATAAAGCAATATTAAAGCGATGACATCGATTTATTTGACAAATTTTATAAACAACCTTTACCAATCAAAAAAGGATGAAAAAAGGCCAAAATGAAATAAAAAAGGCATTTTTTCGGACAGGGGCTGTTTCTGAATTTTTGCGGCAGCTGTAATTTCAAAAAGGACAGATCTGTCCGGAAAAAGGCCAAGTTGGCAACACTGATTGGCAGCAAGCATTTTATAATAAATATACAAATATAAAAAAAATTAAAAAATAATAATTTTTGAAAAAAAAAAAGTTTTTTGCGGGATTCGAACCCACGCACCCATGTATAGCTTGCATAGCGCTTACCATCAGCGCCACTGCCCTGACATGAGCTTCGTTAACTAAAACCAAATAAGGCATTGCTAGAGCGTCTCTGACAAAACTAAAGTAACGATCGAAAAATTAAATGTTTATTAAATAAATAAGATGCACCTATGGGAACAAAGTATATCGCTGTTAGTTGCGCCTAACTGCAACGTTCTTACTTGTTTTGCCTGTTTTTGGTAGTTTTTTGGCATAGAAACCCAGAGGGGCGGGTAGGGGCAGGCAAAGTTTTATAAAAATGAAGGAGGACATTGCCTGGGACTCGGCGGGACTCAGAAGATGCAATCCATCAAAGATGAAAAAGAGTGTAAAATTAAGAGGTTCACTAAATTTAACTTGGCTTTTTAATGATAAATCGTAACAACATAATCTTTTTTTTATATTATTAGAAATAATCTTTAAATGGCAACCAACATATAAACAATTGGTGCTGTATTTGTCTTGCAACTCGATTCACAAGTTGATCTCTTGGATCTCTTGTCCCTTTGGACAATTTCCAATCATATAAGATCAGCTTTTTGAAAATCGCTTTTCATCACTTTTCTGATTTTTGAGATGCGACGCCGGCAGAGGCCCCACTGTGCGACGTGAGGGACGTGAGAATTTTGTAGGCAAGCAGAACAATCAAATAGACAAATATACAGATACACATACAAATACAGATACGCTTGCGTGCACCATAGATAACAGAGCAGATTTCAGCTCACACAGACAAGTAGTGGAAAATTTTTTCTTTTAATACCCTGAGCCCATTGAAAATGGGAATTCAAGGTATAATGGTTTTATGAAAATGTATGTAACAGACAGTACATAGTATATATGTTTTTGATCAGCACAAAAAAATAAGTTGATATGGCCATGTCCGTCCCCCATTTCCAATTTGTCGATGAAAATTCGAAAATTCCTTTTTTTTTTTTAAGTTTTTTGAGCATAACTACTACATCATTTTAGCTGAAGATTTCAAATTTGTAAATTTAGTTAGATATAATAGATACCCACATATGCCTCCAATTTGAAAAAAAAAAAAAAACAACATTTAAAGTCCTAGCAATTAGGCTATTTGTATATTCTGAAAGTTTCATGAAGATCGTCCACCTAGAAATGGAGTATAAGCGTCCAAATTTCAGCCCAAGCCACAGCAGCAATTGCGTGGTTAGCAGAGCGCGCGCTCATACGTTCGTAAAGGAGAAGAGTATTAGTTTTTTTGCAGGGTTCAGGGTATCTTGTAGTCGAGCTGATATCACATATACTTATGTGGGAATCACTTGATTTGCTTTATTTGTTCAAAAAAGAAACAGAAGACGATACAAAAAGTGGTAGTCGGAGAGAGACATATAGTGATAAACAATAAAATTCGAAGTTGAAGATTAAGTTGAGAGAAGTCAGTCTAGAAATAAAACAAATGTCTAGCCCTTATCAATGAACTAATGAGAGAGCTGGAAAGAAACACTTGACGATCCCAGCCTGAACATGTGTGTGTTGGTGGGCGCTATAATTATACCCTGAGCCCATTGAAAATGGGAAATCAGGGTATAATGGTTTTGTTAAATGTATGTAACAGGCAGAAGGAGGCGTGGCCGACCCCATAAGGTATATATATTCTTGATCAGGGTGACGAGAAAAGATGATATAGCCATGTCCGTCTGTCCGTCCGTCCGTCCGTCTGTCAGTATGTTTGAATGCGTCGATTTCCGAAGATACAAAAGCTCGAGATTTCATTCTTTTTGTGTTAGGTCCGTATATTGCAGTACGCGCAGTGCGAATTTGTTTCAGAAATTCGATAACTTGTATATTTGCAAAGTTATCGATAAACGAATTTATCGAGAACCCGTTATAAAATTCTACCTAATTCATCTTTAGAGTTAGAGTCTCCAAGTCTTCTGCATATATATAGATACTAATTTAATATAATTTCGGTTTTTTGTCAGATTTTCGATTCCGGTCCCCAATTCGCCCCACCACCCTCAAATGTGAAAAAAATGCATTTCAAATACTAGAGACATGTAGTTTGGTTTAGCATATAGATATGAAAATCATAATCATAATCTGAAGATATCAATGCGATTGTCCATCTAGAAACAGAATTATTAATCATCAAAATTTTCTCATAAAAACCCATGTGCCGCAGCAACAAAGGCGGCGAGACAACAAGCCGCCTACATTGCTCACACACATACATGCTTACAAGCATAGATCAGCGTGTGTGTGTGCTCGTGTTTTTGCATGTATAGTTTCTTACGCGTGAAGAATCGAAACGAAGCATTCTTGGAATCTTATTCGTTCGAAGATTTTTTGATTACATTGCGTACTGTTAAAAACCTGACACAGATCACAAATGGAACTCGAAATTAAGTTTAGTCAAGAAAGTGACTCTTGCATCCAAGGCGTACAAAGTGCAGCTAAATGCATTTACAGATCAGTGAATTATACCAGCTAGTTAATTGCCAATTGCTACCTACAAATACACACCTACATATATATTCAAGAGCAAATACATATATGTGCATATGTACAAATTTATGTATGTATATATAGCATAAACCTATGTACACAGTATGCTTGGTATGATGATTACACAAGTGCCATGCGATGGCAGCCTATTAAAATGTTTGAAGAAAATGAAAACAGCGCAAAGTGTGTAAACAAAAATTGTTAAAAAGAGAAGAGGAAGAAAAAATTAAAAAGAAGAAGTAAGAACGTTGCAGTTAGGCGCAACTAACTGCGATATACTTTGTTCCCATATGTGCATCTTATTTACTTAATAAACATTTAATTAACGAAATATTTCGGCAATTAGAAAACGTACATGGCAAGCAACAAACGTTTTTCCTACACATACATACAGATTTACACATGTACACACTATACGAGTATACGCAAAATTTTCTATGTATACATACAAAAGTTTGCATGCGAGAATATTCTAAGAATTGTGACTGAATTGGGAATTTTTCGATCGTTACTTTAGTTTTGTCAAGACGCTCTAGCAATGCCTTATTTGGTTTTAGTTAACGAAGCCCAGGTCAGGGCAGTGGCGCTGATGGTAAGCGCTATGCAAGCTATAGTTGGGTGCATGGGTTCGAATCCCGCAAAAAACTTTTTTTTTTCAAAAATTATTATTTTTTAATTTTTTTTTTATATTTGTATATTTATTATAAAATGCTTGCTGCCAATTGATAATAATTTATAAACATACGCATATGAATTGTGCATTTAAGCTAAAACTAAAACAACTTTTCCGATTTGCTACGCTGCTTGCTTGGCAAGCAGTTTTTCTATGCATGCATATATGTATGTATGTATGTACACAGATGTTTGTATTTGTGTATACACATCCAAGTGTGTATACATATTGCAAGAAGTGCGATTGTATTTTTTTGTTTTGTCACAAGCTGCTGATCAGCTGTGAATTTATTTAGGTTTTGGAAACTTTTTATTTATTAATCGAAAACTTATAAATTTTATTTTTTTTTAATTCATTAATATTATTATATTTATGTTAAAATGCTTTCTGCCATCATAGCAACTGCTACTAAGCTATTATATGCATGAATTATGCATTTGGCCACAACAAACTTCTTTGCCGATTTGCCACGCCCCCAGTGGGCGTAGACATAAAACCTTTTGATCGATCTTCTTAGAATCATAACATTAACTCACATGCAAAATTTCAGTGTTCTAGCTTTAACGGTGTAGAAGATACGTATTTCCCGATTTGCCACGCCCCCAATGGGCGTAGATATATCCGCCATAGCTTTTTGAACTTGGGTTGTCACCCCGAGTATACATTTCAAATTGCAACTCTCTAGCTTATCATCTAGTTTGATAACTTGACTATGGGCGGAAGAGTTTTCCGATTTGCCACGCCCCTAGTGGGCGGATCGAGAAAATTTTTACACTTTATAATTCGGGGGCATATATGAGTATATGTTTAAAATTTCAAGTCTCTAGCTCTAATAGCGCCGAAAAATATTGCGTTCATACGGACAGACGGACGGACATTGCACAACCCCAATATACTTTCTTCCCTTTGGGAACAAAGTATAAAAAGTATATAGAATTTGAGGAATATTAGAAGTGAGCGCTAAAGTGCTGCGTGGAGTGGAATAGTACAAAGACACAAATTGGAAAGGGGTGAAAGAAATGGAAAATAAAACTAAATTGTAGTTAAATAAAATAAATATTAGATATACCTGTGTGCGTGTGTGTGGGTGTGTGAGCAACTACATAGGTGTAAACAGAAGACGGTAATGTACTGCATTCCGAATATTTGATGCCCTTGTGGACACAGCGCTTAAGATAGAAAGTTCTATTTTCGAAGCATACATGAACCTTTTCAGATGGATTATACATACATATGTATGTAATTTACAATATATGACATTTGCATATGCATTAGCTTGATATATCATAGGCTGAGTTCTTCGATTTGAAATCACAATTGTAAACGCTTCTCAAATGATTATATTCCAGGGTATCTCACGTAGTATTTACTTATGACATCGATAGCATACATATGATATTTACCATATGTAAAACGAATTAACCCCACATATACCTTAATAATGTAATGATCACTAGGTAAGCTCTGCAAATTGACTTTATATCATAGGTAAAATGATGAAGAAGTAAATGATTTACTAGCCTTGAGGTAGTTTTATCTAAGTATAGTTCTAAGTTAGCCTAAATTTGAAAGAGGTAAACTATATACATACATATGATTTATTATAAGAATTGCTCACAATATAATGAAGTGAAACACGACAGTTTCACTAGAATATTCACTTTTAGCAATTAATAATAGAAAACAAGTAAAAAAGCTATAGTCGAGACTGCTCGACTACGAAATCCCCTGCACGCGCAGTACGAGTTTGTTTCAGAAATTCGATAACTTATATATTTCCAAAGCTATCGATAAAACACTTTATCGGGAATCAGTTATAAAATTATATCTCGTTCATGTTTAGAGTTAGAGTATTCAAGACTTCTGCATATATATAGATACTAATTTAATACAATTTCGGTTTTTGTCAGATTTTGGATTACGGTCCCCAATTCCCCCCACACCACCAAATGTGTAAAAAATTTATTTAAAATACAAGAGACATACAGTTTGATTTGGCATATAGATATGAACAACATATTCATAATCTAACAAGTAAGAAAACTCTAGTCGAGAGTGCTCGACTAGATAATACCCTGAACCCAATTTTAATAAAATAAAATAATCATCTGTACTGTGGTTTGGTTTTTTGTAATTATCTTGAAAAAGCATCAATTTTAGTGCTGAAAATGGCAAAAAAAAACTTCTTTATTTTGACAAATAGTTAAATATATTGCTCTTGATTAGTACTAAAATTAATCCGTTTCCAAGACAATTACAAAAAAAAACAGTGTCGAACGTGACAAAAAGTTGACTTTTCTGGAGAATTACCCATATGGATAAATCAGAAAGTATACATAATAATGTATGCGTGTAACGTTCAAAATGTACATACATATACATGTATATATATATATGAGTGTATGCATTGCAAAAAAAAATAATAATAGATGGCGCTTATATTAGTTGAAATTCGAAAAATGTTATATTATTAAATATCATTAAAGATAGACCCAACAAATAGACGTTCCTCGATTAACACGCATCACCTTAATTAACTCAGACACTTCATAATTGTAAAAGAAATATATCAATGCCACTCGAAGCTGTAATAGCCATAGTAAATAAGTTCACTGCTAAAGCGCCATCTATCAAGTTTAATTTCTTAGACCATGCTAGGCTAGTTTTGAATGTACATGTGTGCATACATATAGGAAAACTCTTACCGCAGATGTCACGTGCTTTTGTTATTTGGGCAAACTTTAATTGAAACAAAAACACTTTCAGAAATGATGCTATTAAATATTTGAAATTGAAAAAAACGCACTTTTTCACAATTAGTTAAACTACTAACTGACTTTCAAAGGTATCAAATACAAATGAATAAATAACAATAAAGAAAGAAATAATAAAAAAAAATAAACAAGTAAGAAGGCTCTAGTCGAGACGGCTCGACTACGAGATACCCTGAACCCTGCAAAAAACTGATACTCTTCTTCTTTACGCACTTGGAGCCGCGCGCTCTGCTAACTGCGCAGTTGCTGCCGTGGCTTGGGGGTGGGTTGGGCTGAACTTTGGACGCTTATAGCTCCATTTCTAGATGAACGATCTTGATGAAATATTCAGGGTAGGTTAAGAGTATCTAAATCTATCTATGTGCCAAATTGCAAGTCTCTAATATTCGAAATGCGTTTTTTTCAAATTTGAGGCGGAGGGGGCGTGGCATCCAAAATCTGAAATTTACAAAATCTGTGTATCCATAATATCTATCTAAATATATAAAGTTAAAGTCTCTAGGTGAAACGGTGTAGTAGTTATACACAAAAAACCTAAAAAATGGAAACGAATTTTCGATTTTTTATCGATAATTTGGAAATGGGACGAGTTATCGAAAAAACAAAATAAACTCGTATTGCGTAGGTAACATACGAGTGTTCATGTGAAATTTCAGCTCTCTAGCTTTTGTAGTTTCCGAAATCTCGACGTTCATACGGACGGACGGACGGACAGACGGACAGACGGACAGACAGACAGACGGACGGACAGACGGACAGGGCTAGATCAACAAACGTTTTTCCTACACATACATACAGATTTACACATGTACACACTATACGAGTATACGCAAAATTTTCTATGTATACATACAAAAGTTTGCATGCGAGAATATTCTAAGAATTGTGACTGAATTGGGAATTTTTCGATCGTTACTTTAGTTTTGTCAAGACGCTCTAGCAATGCCTTATTTGGTTTTAGTTAACGAAGCCCAGGTCAGGGCAGTGGCGCTGATGGTAAGCGCTATGCAAGCTATAGTTGGGTGCATGGGTTCGAATCCCGCAAAAAACTTTTTTTTTTCAAAAATTATTATTTTTAATTTTTTTTTATATTTGTATATTTATTATAAAATGCTTGCTGCCAATTGATAATAATTTATAAACATACGCATATGAATTGTGCATTTAAGCTAAAACTAAAACAACTTTTCCGATTTGCTACGCTGCTTGCTTGGCAAGCAGTTTTTCTATGCATGCATATATGTATGTATGTATGTACACAGATGTTTGTATTTGTGTATACACATCCAAGTGTGTATACATATTGCAAGAAGTGCGATTGTATTGTTTTGTTTTGTCACAAGCTGCTGATCAGCTGTGAATTTATTTAGGTTTTGGAAACTTTTTATTTATTAATCGAAAACTTATAAATTTTATTTTTTTTTAATTCATTAATATTATTATATTTATGTTAAAATGCTTTCTGCCATCATAGCAACTGCTACTAAGCTATTATATGCCTGAATTATGCATTTGGCCACAACAAACTTCTTTGATATATATCCGCCATAGCTTTTTGAACTTGGGTTGTCACCCCGAGTATACATTTCAAATTGCAACTCTCTAGCTCATCATCTAGTTTGATAACTTGACTATGGGCGGAAGAGTTTTCCGATTTGCCACGCCCCTAGTGGGCGGATCGAGAAAATTTTTACACTTTATAATTCGGGGGCATATATGAGTATATGTTTAAAATTTCAAGTCTCTAGCTCTAATAGCGCCGAAAAATATTGCGTTCATACGGACAGACGGACGGACATTGCACAACCCCAATATACTTTCTTCCCTTTGGGAACAAAGTATAAAAAGTATATAGAATTTGAGGAATATTAGAAGTGAGCGTTAAAGTGCTGCGTGGAGTGGAATAGTACAAAGAAAAATAAAAATGGAAAATGGAAAATAAAACTAAATTGTAGTTAAATAAAATAAATATTAGATATACCTGTGTGCGTGTGTGTGGGTGTGTGAGCAACTACATAGGTGTAAACAGAAGACGGTAATGTACTGCATTCCGAATATTTGATGCCCTTGTGGACACAGCGCTTAAGATAGAAAGTTCTATTTTCGAAGCATACATGAACCTTTTCAGATGGATTATACATACATTTGTATGTAATTTACAATATATGACATTTGCATATGCATTAGCTTGATATATCATAGGCTGAGTTCTTCGATTTGAAATCACAATTGTAAACGCTTCTCAAATGATTATATTCCAGGGTATCTCACGTAGTATTTACATATGACATCGATAGCATACATATGATATTTACCATATGTAAAACGAATTAACCCCACATATACCTTAATAATGTAATGATCACTAGGTAAGCTCTGCAAATTGACTTTATATCATAGGTAAAATGATGAAGAAGTAAATGATTTACTAGCCTTGAGGTAGTTTTATCTAAGTATAGTTCTAAGTTAGCCTAAATTTGAAAGAGGTAAACTATATACATACATATGATTTATTATAAGAATTGCTCACAATATAATGAAGTGAAACACGACAGTTTCACTAGAATATCACTTTTAGCAATTAATATAGAAAACAAGTAAAAAAAGCTGTATCCAGACTGCTCGACTACGAAATCCCCTGCACGCGCAGTACGAGTTTGTTTCAGAAATTCGATAACTTATATATTTCCAAAGCTATCGATAAACACTTTATCGGGAATCATTATAAAATTATATCTCGTTCATGTTTAGAGTTAGAGTATTCAAGACTTCTGCATATATATAGATACTAATTTAATACAATTTCGGTTTTGTCAGATTTTGGATTACGGTCCCCAATTCCCCCCACACCACCAAATGTGTAAAAATTTATTTAAAATACAAGAGACCATACAGTTTGATTTGGCATATAGATATGAACAACATATTCATAATCTAACAAGTAAGAAAACTCTAGTCGAGAGTGCTCGACTAGATAATACCCTGAACCCAATTTTAATAAAATAAAATAATCATCTGTACTGTGGTTTGGTTTTTTGTAATTATCTTGAAAAAGCATCAATTTTAGTGCTGAAAATGGCAAAAAAAAACTTCTTTATTTTGACAAATAGTTAAATATATTGCTCTTGATTAGTACTAAAATTAATCCGTTTCCAAGACAATTACAAACAAGTAAGAAAACTCTAGTCGAGAGTGCTCGACTAGATAATACCCTGAACCCAATTTTAATAAAATAAAATAATAATCTGTACTGTGGTTTGGTTTTTTGTAATTATCTTGAAAATGCATCAATTTTAGTGCTGAAAATGGCAAAAAACTTCTTTATTTTGACAATTGCTCTTGATTAGTACTAAAATTAATCCGTTTTCAAGATAATTACAAAAAACCAGTGTCGAACCATGACAAAAAGTTGTCTTTTCTGGAGAATTACCCATATGGATAAATCAGAAAGTATACTAAGAATGTATGCGTGTAAACGTTCAAATTGTACATAGGTAACAATGTATATATACATTGCATTACCAAAAAAATAATAATAGATGGCGCTTATATTAGTTGAAATTCGAAAAATGTTATATTATTAAATATCATTAAAAATAGACCCAACAAATAGACGTTCCTCGATTAACAGGCATTACCTTAATTAACACAGACACTTTATAATTGTAAAAGAAATATATCAATGCCACTCGAAGCTGTAATAGCCATAGTAAATAAGTTCACGCTAAAGCGCCATCTATCAAGTTAAAATTTTTAGACCATGCTACACTAGTTTTGAATGTACATGTGGGCATACATATAGGAAAACCGCAGATGTCACGTGCTGTTTAGTATTTTCTGTTGACTTAACGGAATAAAATATAATTGAAACAAAAACACTTTCAGAAATGATGCTATTAATATTTGAAATTAAAAAAAACGCACTTATTCACAATTAGTTAAACTACTAACTGACTTTTAAAGGTATCAAATACAAAAGAATAAATAACAAAAAAAAAGAAAGAAATAATAAAAAAAGAAACAAAAATTAAAAATAATAAATAATGAAAGGCTTAGGCGAGACTAGAACCTGCGACACCCTAACATTCGTTGCATCTGTCTAGCCACTAGACCACGACTCACTTGAACGGCAGAGTAGCAAAAACGAATGAAATTCGCCATATACGAAAGAACACTAAAGCAGTGGCTGAAAATACAAATACAATTCAAAGACAATTCTAACGCAATTCAAAAACAATTGTGATTCTTAGAATTTGCACGCATAGCAACATAGAAAACGGCCCAAGATTTTTTGTGTGTATATGTGCACACGCATACGAAAATTGATTTGCATTGCTCAACGTTGCTTGCATTTCCATTGTTATTTTAATTGTTTTAAAATTTTTAAAATATATAATGGAATGTAATGAGAGTTTCAGCATGATCTACATATTCTATTTGACATTTTAGGTTTTTTTTTTAGAAATCATAACTCTTTACAATTAGCTTTACATGCACAAATATGTACATACATATGTACGATTGCAGCCACACGCTGATCTACGCTTGCACACATATACATACATACATACATATGTATGTATGTATGTATGTATGTATGTATGCATATGTGCGCCCGCAATGCGTCTTGCTTTGTCGCTGCCTTGCTTGCTGCGCCACATGGGTTTTGATGAGAAAACTTTATAGACTAATAATTCTGTTTCTAGATGGACAATTATATTGATATGTTTAGATTAAGATTATGATATTCATATCTATATGCCAAACCAAACTGTATGTCTCTAGTATTTGAAATGCATTTTTTACACATTTGGGGGTGTGGGGGCGAATTGGGGACCGGAATCCAAAATCTGACAAAAACCGAAATTGTATTAAATTGGTATCTATATATATGCAGAAGACTTGGAGACTCTAACTCTAAAGATGAAGTAGCTAGAATTTTATAACTGGTTCCCGATAATTTCAGTTATCGATAACTAAGCAAATATACAAGTTATCGAATTTCTGAAACAAACTCGTACTGCGCGCTCAATATACGGACCTAACACAAAAAGAATGAACTCTCTAGCTTTTGTATCTTCGGAAATCGACGCGTTCAAACATACGGACAGACGGACAGACGGACATGGCTATATCAACTCTTCTCGTCACCCTGATCAAGAATATATATACTTTATGGGGTCTGCCACGCCTCCTTCTGCCTGTTACATACTTTTAACAAAACCATTATACCCTGATTTCCCATTTTCAATGGGTTCAGGGTATAATAAAAAACGATATTATAATAGGAAGTGATATTCTCACTCAGGGTGATACAGAGTTAACTGGCAGTGACAAAGATGAATTGATTAAAATACTAGAAAATTATTCCACAGTATTTATTAAAGGGATACCTTGTACACGGGTTAATACAGGAGAAATGAAAATTCGCCTAATCGACCCTACTAAAACAGTGCAGAGACGGCCTTATGGACTAAGCCCAGAAGAAAAAGAAACAGTTAGAGCAAAACTAAACGAGTTAATGAAATGCAATATCATTCGTTCTAGCTGTTCTCCTTATGCTAGTCCAATTTTACTTGTGAGAAAGAAAAACGGCTCAGACCGCCTTTGTGTTGATTATAGAGAACTAAACTCAAATACAATTGCAGACAAATATCCGTTGCCGCTTATCAGTGACCAGATTGATAGATTTCGCGGAGCGAATTATTTTACATGTTTAGACGTGGCAAGTGGCTTTCACCAGATTCCAATTCACCCCGATTCTGTAGAATACACAGCATTTGTAACCCCTGATGGTCAATACGAGTATTTAACAATGCCTTTTGGGCTCAAGAATGCACCATCTGTTTTCCAGAGGGCAGTTATGAAGGCCGTAGGCGATCTTGCGCATTCATATGTAATTGTCTATATGGACGATATCATGATAGTATCTCCAACAATAGACGTAGGCCTTCAAAGACTAAAAATCGTTTTAGATGTACTCATAGAGGCTGGCTTCTACTTCAATGTTACTAAATGTAGTTTTTATACCCTGAACCCATTGAAAATGGGAATTCAGGGTATAATGGTTTTGTGAAAATGTATGTAACAGGCAGAAGGGGACGTCGCAGACCCTATAAAGTATATATATTCTTGATCAGCATAAAAAAATAAGTTGATTGAGCCCTGTCCGTCTGTCCGTCCGTCCGTATGAACGTCGAGATTTCGGAAACTACAAAAGCTAGAGAGCTGAAATTTCACATGAACACTCGTGTGTTACCTACGCAATACGAGTTTATTTTGTTTTTTCGATAACTCGTCCCATTTCCAAATTATCGATAAAAAATCGAAAATTCGTTTCAATTTTTTAGGTTTTTTGGGTATAACTACTACACCGTTTTAGCTAGAGACTTCAACTTTAAATATTTAGTTAGATATTGTGGATACGCAGATTTTGTAGTTTTCAGATTTTGGATGCCACGCCCCCTTCGCCTACAATTTGGAAAAAACGCATTTCAAATACTAGAGACTTGCAGATCGTCCATCTAGAAATTGAGTTATAAGCGTCCAAAGTTCAGCCCAACCCACCCCCAAGCCACGGCAGCAACTGCGCGATTAGCAGAGCGCGCGCTTATAAGTGCGTAAAGAAGAAGAGTATCATTTTCTTTACAGGGTTCAGGGTATCTCGTAGTCGAGCCGTCTCGACTAGAGCCTTCTTACTTGTTTTAAAAAAAAGTTGAGTATCTAGGATACGAGGTTAGTGCTGGAGAAGTTCGACCAAATCCACGCAAAATTATCGCATTGAGCGCATTACCTCCTCCACAAACTGAGACAGTTTATTGGTCTTGCGTCATATTTTCGAAAATTCGTTCCTATTTTTTCACAACTTATGAAGCCGTTATACTCCCTTAGCTCTGGAAATGGTGACATTACCTGGAGTTTAGAACTAGAAGAAATTAGAAAACGAATTGTGAATATCCTTACAAGTGAGTCAGTTTTAGTAATCTTCGATCCTCAACATCCAATAGAGCTACATACTGATGCAAGCTCCTTGGGTTACGGAGCTATACTTTTTCACCGGATTAATGATCGACTCCACGTCGTGGAATATTTTAGTAAAACAACTTCCTCTGCCGAGTCCAGATACCATTCTTATGAACTTGAAACCTTGGCAGTTGTCGAATCCGTAAAACATTTTCGCCATTATCTCCTTGGACGTGAGTTTGTAATCTATACTGACTGCAACTCACTGAAGGCTTCGCGTTCTAAAATGGACCTAGCTCCTGGAGTTCTCCGTTGGTGGTCTTATTTACAATCATTTAATTTCAACATCGAGTACAGAGAGGGCAAACGCATGGCTCATGTAGATTTCTTGTCAAGAAATCCACTTACTTTAGAATCCAAATTGAAACTATGTAAAATCCCCGAAAAACGGATTAATTTGGCCGAAGTATCTAACGATTGGCTTTTAGCTGAACTGGCTCGACACAGATATAGCTGAAATTGTTGCAAAGCTGAATTCAAATGAATTACCTGAAGACTTAGCCAAAACTTACGACGTGAGAAAAGGGCTCTTGCATCGCAAAGTGCAAAAGGCTGGTAGAACACATTGTTTGCCAGTTGTACCACGCGCATTTAAGTGGTCCGTTATTAACCAAGTTCATGAATCAATAATGCATCTAGGTTGGCAAAAAACTCTCGATAAGGTTTACGAATACTATTGGTTCGATAAAATGAATAAGTACGTTCGAAAATTTGTGAACAATTGCATAACTTGCAGAACTACAAAACAATCTTCTGGGAAAATCCAAGCTGAACTTCATCCCATCCCAAAAAAACATACCCTGGCATACTGTTCATATCGATATCACTTGTAAACTGAGCGGAAAAAGCGACCTGAAAGAATATGTTATAGTTCAGATCGATGCTTTCACAAAATTTGTTTATTTGTTTCACACTTTCAAAATAGATGCAGAAAGCTGCATAAAAGCTATGAAATCCTCCATTGCTTTATTTGGAGTCCCAAATCGTATAATAACCGACCAGGGTAAATGTTTCTCTAGCTGTAGATTTTCAGAATTCTGTTCCTCACAAAACATTAAACTGCACCTAGTTGCTACTGGGGCTAGCCGTGCAAATGGTCAGGTTGAACGAGTAATGAGTACATTAAAAAATTTGTTGACTGCGGTAGAATCAAGCAACAGATCCTGGCAAGATGCTCTCGGTGAGGTACAGCTTGCGTTAAATTGTACAACTTATCGTACAACTGAAGCAAGTCCTCTAGAGATGCTAATGGAAAGAGGCACGACCCTTAGGATTAATTCCACCAGTCGAAACAGAGCGTGAGGTCGACTTGAAGAGTATTAGAGCGCGTGCTACTGATAAAATGAATTCGTTGGCGTATTATGATAAACAAAGGTTGGTGATTACGTTTTGCTTAAGAACGAGGAAAGAAACCAAACAAAACTAGACCCAAAATTTAGAGGGCCATTTGTAGTTGTAGAAGTTCTAGATGGTGACAGATATTTGATAAAGTCACTTAAAAATAATCGAGTGTATAAGTACTGTCATGAAAAGGTCAGAAAAATGCCAAGTGGTTATGTACCAAATGAGTTGGACATTAATAGTGAAGAGCTTAGCCCGCCAAAGAGTCTAAATGTGAGTGATCCGTCTAGAGGAGACGATGAGTTATCCGTCAGTTGTGACGATGAGTAATCCGTCAGTTGTGACGATGAGTTATCCGTCAAGTGTGACGATGTGTTATCCGTCAAGTGTGACGATGTGTTATCCGTTAGTTGTGACGATGTGTTATCCGTCAGTTGTGACGATGTGTTATCCGTCTATGAGAGGCGATGTGTTATCCGTCTATGAGAGGCGATGTGTTATCCGTCTCAGAGAGTCGATGTGTAATCCGCAATGTGTGGCGATGAGCTTGAAATAACAGCGAAAATTGTGTACTGGCGGAAGACCAATTGTTAGTGTGAAGATGAAATGTTATAAGAATTGTTGTATCCGTCTAGGAAAGACGAAGAAATGATTTTGTTGAGTTGAAAATGCGAAGAATAATGTCAATAAAAATAGCTAGTAGATCAGAAATTAAGAAAGTACGAATGTAAAATAGAACAAAATGTAATAAATAAAACGTAAGTATTAATGGAAAGTGATTCCTTAAATAACACGGGGACGTGTAAACGTCAGTATGGCCGAGTCGTATCTGAATGATAATTGAAACAAGTAAGAACGTTGCAGTTAGGCGAAACTAACTGCGATATACTCTGTTCCCATAGGTGCATTTTATTTATTTAATAAACATTTAATTAACGAAATATTTCGGCAATTAGCAAACGTACATGGCAAGCAACAAACGTTTTTCCTATACATATGTACATACATACAGATTTTCACATGTACCCACTATATGAGTATACACACAATTTTCTATGTATGCATACAAAAGTTTGCATGCCAGAATATTCTAAGAATTGTGACTAAATTGGGAATTTTTCGATCGTTACTTTAGTTTTGTCAGAGACGCTAAGGCAATGCCTTATTTGGTTTTAGTTAACACATCACATACCAGGGCGGTGGCGCTGGTGGTAAGCGCTCTGGAAGCTATACTTAGGTATGTGGGCTCAAATACCGCAGAAAAAATTTTTTTCAAAAATTATTTTTATACCCTGAACCCATTGAAAATGGGAATTCAGGGTATAATGGTTTTGTGAAAATGTATGTAACAGGCAGAAGGAGACGTCGCAGACCCCATAAAGTATATATATTCTTCATCAGCACAAAAAAATAAGTTGATCTAGCCCTGTCCGTCTGTCCGTCCGTATGAACGTCGAGATTTCGGAAACTACAAAAGCTAGAGAGCTGAAATTTCACATGAACACTCGTATGTTATTTTGTTTTTTTTTTTTTTGTTTCTTCGATAACTCATCCCATTTCCAAATTATCGATAAAATTCGAAAATTCGTTTCCAATTTTTATGTTTTTTGGATATAACCTCTACATCGATTTAGCTAGAGACTTCATATATTCATATTTAGATAGATATTATGAATACACAGATTTTGTAATTTTCAGATTTTGGGTGCCACGCATTTCAAATACTAGAGACTTGCAATTTGGCACATAGATGGATTAAGATACCCCTAATCTACTATGCAAATTTCATCAAGATCGTCCATCTAGAAATGGAGTTATAAGCGTCCAAACTTCAGCCCAACCCACCCCCCCAGCCAAGGCAAAAACTGCGCAGTTAGCAGAGTGCGCGCTTATAAGTGCGTAAAGAAGAAGAGTATCAGTTTTTTACATTAATTATAAAATGCTTGCTGCCAATTGATTTTACTTTATAAACATACGCATATTGTGCATTTAAGCAAAACCTAAAACAACTTTTCAGATTTGCCACACTGCTTGGCAAGCAGTTCTTCTATGCATGCATATATGTATGTATGTGTACACAGATGTTTGTACGTGTATACCAGTGTTGCCAATTTTTTTTTAGCAAAAAAAGCTGTTTTTAGTGGGAACATACTTTAAAAAAAGCTGAAATTTTGGGAAAAAAATCTGACAAAAAAAGCTGAAGTTTTGTTGCCTTATTTTAAGTTTCTTTTTTACGAATAGTCCAGTTTTTCGTCTTATTCGTGACAATTATTATTTTTATCGCATTCTTCCATAGTGTCAATTATATTTTAATAAACTTCACATGAATACTTCTATGTTAGTTATGCAGTACGAGTTTATTTTGTATTTTTTTTTTTTTTTTCATTAACTCATCCCATTTCCAAATTATTGATACAAATTTGAAAATTTGTTTACGTTACGTTTTTTGAGCATAACTTCTACACCGTTTCAGCTAGACTTCAAATTTGTATATTTAGATACATATTATGGATTGTTACGCCCCTTCGCCACAATTCGAATAAAAACGCATCTAGAAATGGAGTTTCATAAGGATCGTCCATCTAGAAATGGAATTATAAGCGTCCAAAATATAGACCAACCCAACTTGGTCATAACTGTGCGGTTAGCAGAGCACGGGTTTTCTTTTGGCAACTTATAGTCACGACAGCATTCCTTCTTAATGTATATACGTTGATTCGTCAATAAGAATGGTATATTTTGTTTCGCCAATATCGAAAGCAAGGTTATACAAAAAACGTTTCTAATAATGATTGAACATTTTGTTTGCACAAATTGGTTATGTGATCAACTGGCAGCTATACTATATTTGCAATGACTGCAATATACAAATCTATTCTTGTCTTATCATTTAAGTCTTCGCAGCCAGCATTTGAATTCTTAGCTGTTAAGTTACACATCCTGGTATTTTTGTTTATACTGAATTATTTGGTTTTAATTTTACTACAATGAACATCACTTCATTGTACATAAATTCTCTAAAATATGTTATATTGCTAAGTAAAAAAAAAAGCGGAAAAAAAGCAAATTATTGTCTAAAAAAGCCAGAATTCCCGCTTCCCGCTGTTTTGGAAATATTCCCGCAATTGGGTTTTCAAAAAAGCCAGATTTGACGGGAAAAAAGCTGATTTGGCAGCACTGGTGTATACACATCCAAGTGTGTATACATATTGCAAGAATTGCGATTGTATTGTTTTGTTTTGTCACAAGCTGCTGATCAGCTGACCAGCTGTAAATTTATTTGGGTTTAGCTAGCGATTACATGTTGTTTTCAAAAAACCTGAGTTCAAATCCCGCTGGAAACTTTTTATTTATTAATCGAAAACTTATAAATTTAATTTTTTAAATTCATTAATATTAAATTCATTAATATGATTCTAAGAAGATCGATCAAAATCGAACCTGAATATATAGTGATTTTTCAAATTGTGCTATATTTTGAACACTATTGACACTAGAGACTTGACAACCCAAGACTAATAAGCTATGGTGGATATATCTACGCCCACAGGGGGCGCGGCAAACCGCAAAAGTTTATATCTCCTACAGTTTTAGAGCTAGAATCTTGAAAATCGGATGGTTGAGTTACTAATGTTCTCCTCTATCGATGAACCCAAAAATAATTTTTCAGCCTCTTTGGGGGCGTTGCATATCGAAAAATACCCTGTAATTTTCGCATTTTGGGAATGTAAGCAACCAAATTTTGCAGGCATGTTAGCCTCGGCTCTTTCTAAGAACTGGCAAAAAATAATGCGTCTACGCCCACTGGGGGCGTGGCAAATCGGCAAAGAAGTTTGTTGTGGCCAACTGCATAATTCATGCGTATAATAGCTTAATAGCAATTGCTGAGATGGCTGAAAGCATTTTAACATAAATATAATAATATTAATGAATTTAAAAAAAAAAATTATAAGTTTTCGATTAGTAAATAAAAAGTTTCCAGCGGGATTCGAACCTAGGTCTTTTGAAAACAATATGTAATCGTTAGCTAAACCTAAATAAATTCACAGCTGATCAGCAGCTTGTGACAAATCAAAACAATACAATCGCACTTCTTGCAATATGTATACACACTTGGATGTGTATACACAAAAACAAACATCTGTGTACATACATACATACATATGTATATGGATGCATAGAAAAACTGCTTGTCAAGCAAGCAGCGTGGCAAATCGGAAAAGTTGTTTTAGTTTTTGCTTAAATGCACAATTCATATGCGTATGATTATAAATTATTATCAATTGGCAGCAAGCATTTTATAATAAATATACAAATATAAAAAGAAAAATTAAAAAATAATAATTTTGGAAAAAAAAGTTTTTTTGCGGGATTCGAAACCAGTATAGCTTGCATAGCACTTACCACCAGCGCCACTGCCCTGATATGAACTGTGTTAACTAAAACCAAATAAAGCATTGCTAGAGCGTCTCTGACAAAACTAAAGTAACGATCGAAAAATTCCCAATTCAGTCACAATTCTTAGAATATTCTGGCATGCAAACTTTTGTATGCATACGTAGAAAATTGTGTGTATACTCGTATAGTGTGTACATGTGTAAATCTGTATGTATGTGTAGGAAAAACGTTTGTTGCTTGCCATCTACGTTTTCTAATTGCCGAAATATTTCGTTAATTAAATGTTTATTAAATAAATAAGATGCACCTATGGGAACAAAGTATATCGCAGTTAGTTGCGCCTAACTGCGACGTTCTTACTTGTTTTTGTTGTTGTTGTTGTTTTGATTCGTTACCAAAAGCCAACAAACATTTCTAGCATTTCTATTGGCATTTGTTGTTGTTATGCAAATTGGCTTCGATTGGACATAGTTTCCGTGTGGGTCAAACCGCTTTTCTAGCTAAGGAGGTGATTGGTAGAGGGGATGGTGAAGGGACAGGAACGGGCTTTAGCCCGCTGCAACTGTAACACAGTTTAACTGTAATATAACCAGTCGGGGCTGATCGACAGTTTAATACTCACTAAAAGCTAAGTCGATATAGATCATCGGACTTCTAAAAGTTTTATGAAGAGAAAGATTTGTCTGTAAAACTTGTTGATCATAGCCTAACGTTTGTGACGATTCCGTGGATCCTTTATTTATTTTTATCGATTTCTTGATATATATATATATATATATATATATATATATATATATATATATATATATATATATATATATATATATATATATATATATATATATATATATATGTATATATATATATATATTTATATATATATATATATATATATTTCCCCTATATATATGCATATTCAAAAAGTCTCCTTTACTAGCTCATAACTCACTAGGCACAAGTCAAACATCGTACAAAACCAATATACTCTTTTTTATACTCAGTTCCCTTAAAAAGGGAAAACGAGTATATTGGGTTTGTGCAACGTCCGCCTGTCCGTATGTCCGTCCGTCCGTCTGTCCGTCTGTCCGTCTGTCCGTATGAACGCAATATTTTTCGACGCTATTAGAGCTAGAGACTTGAAATTTTAAACATATACTCATATATGTTCCCGAACAATAAAGAGTAAAAATTTTCCCAATCCGCCCACTAGGGGCGTGGCAAATCGGAAAACTCTTCCGCCCATAGTCAAGTTATCATACTAGATGATGAGCTAGAGAGTTGCAATTTGAAATGTATACTCGGGGTGACAACCCAAGTTCAAAAAGCTATGGCGGATATATCTACGCCCATTGGGGGCGTAGCAAATCGGGAAATACGTATCTTCTACACCGTTAAAGCTAGAACGCTGAAATTGCATGTGAGTTAATGTCATGATTCTAAGAAGATCGATTAAAAAGTTTTGTGTCTACGCCCATTCGGGGCGTGGCAAATCGGACCTGAATATATATGATTTTTCAAATTGAGCTATATTTTGAACACTATTGACACTAGAGACTTGAAATTGCATGTATACTCGGGTTGACAACCCAAGGCCAATAAGCTATGGTAGACATATCTACGCCCACAGGGGGCGTGGCAAACCGCAAAAGTTTATATCTCCTACAGTTTTAGAGCTAGAAGCTTGAAATTTGGATGGTTCAGTTACTAATATCCTCCTCTATCGATGAACCCAAAAATAAATTTTCAGCCTCTTTTGGGGCGTGGCATATCGGAAAATACCCTGTAATTTTCGCATTTTTGGAATGTAAGCAACCAAATTTTGCAGTCATGTTAGTGTCGGCCCTTTCTAAGAATTGGCAAAAAATTATGCCTCTACGCCCACTGGGGGCGTGGAAAATCGGCAAAGAAGTTTGTTGTGGCCAACTGCATAATTCATGCGTATAATAGCTTAGTAGCAATTGCTAAGATGGCAGAAAGCATTTTAACATAAATATAATAATATTAATGAATTTAAAAATAAAATTTATAAGTTTTCGATTAATAAATGAAAAGTTTCCAGCGGGATTCGAACCTAGGTCTTTTGAAAACAACATGTAATCGTTAGCTAAATCTAAATAAATTCACAGCTGATCAGCAGCTTGTGACAAATCAAAACAATACAATCGCACTTCTTGCAATATGTATACACACTTGGATGTGTATACACAAAAACAAACATCTGTGTACATACATACATACATACATATATGCATGCATAGAAAAACTGCTTGCCAAGCAAGCAGCGTGGCAAATCGGAAAAGTTGTTTTAGTTTTTGCTTAAATGCACAATTCATATGCGTATGTTTATAAATTATTATCAATTGGCAGCAAGCATTTTATAATAAATATACAAATATAAAAAAAATTAAAAAATAATAATTTTGAAAAAAAAAAAAAAGTTTTTTGCGAGATTCGAACCCACGCACCCAAGTATAGCTTGCATAGCGCTTACTATCAGCGCTACTGACCTAATACGAGCTGTGTTAACTAAAACCAAAGAAGGCATCGTTAGAGCGCCTTTTGACAAAACTAAAGTGACCATCGAAAAATTCCCAATTCAGTCACAATTCTTAGAATATTCTGGCATGCAAACTTTTGTATGCATACATAGAAAATAGTGTGTATACTCGTATAGTGTGTACATGAGAAAATCTGTATGTATGTGTAGGGAAAACGTTTGTTGCTTGCCATGTACGTTTGCTAATTGCCGAAATATTTCGTTAATTAAATGTTTATTAAATAAATAAGATGCATCTATGGGAACAAAGTATATCGCAGTTAGTTGCGCCTAACTGCAACGTTCTTACTTGATTTTTTTGTTTGATAACTCATCCCATTTCCAAATTATCGATAAAAATCGAAAATTAGTTTCCTTATTTTTTACGTTTTTTGAGCTAAACTTCTACACAGTTTGAGGCAGAGACTTCAAATATAAATATAGAAAATATTATGGATACGCAGATTTTTTAATTTTCAGATTTTTGATGCCACGCCCTTTATTAGGGCTTAGGGTATCTCGTTGTCAAACAGGCCCGACAAGAGCCTTCTTATTTGTTTGTTTCTGTGCCAATGGAGAAATGGCCGCAATGAGATTTCCAACTGGGTGAAGGTTGTGTCGCAGCATCAGCAACAACTGTAGTAGGAGCAGCAGCAGCAACAATTTCATTTAAAAATTGCTCGACTGAATGAATTTGCTTCAGTTAACATTATATTTTATTAAAGAGTAGAAAAAAAACACACACACACAGACACACGCCCCCTCACACTCACGCCCACTCACACACACCCCACTCATACACACGCCCACGCCCACGGTATACGCATTGCATGTGCCCACGCACAATGCGTGCGCCAAAGTCAGCGCGAACGCAAACGCCAACTAGAAAAAGTGGAAAAGAAGAATAAGAAGAAGATACAGAAATGATCAATTGAAATTTACCTGTGCATAGTCGTATGATTATTATTTCTCATGATAAAGTATAATTGAAAGACAAAAATAACGAAATTAATTGTATAAACAATTTTTATGCATCATTTGCTCAAAACGCTCTATGTAGTATATGAAGAGACGGGGTCAAGAGCAAATTGAAATCAATTCTATATCAAACAATTATAATACATAAATAATAAATATATAGTGAAATAACTTATTTTATTATTAAATTTGTTATAATTTAGTAACAATAGTTCTAAGCTTTGTCTAGTCTGCAAATAAACTAAATCGTATCAGCTCCGTAGGTTGTGTTCTCTCCTTGAATGTCTGATGAGAGAACCAAGCTTACTAAACATTCTTAACGTGTTGATCACGTTTTCATTGTTTTTTTTTCTTTTTTTTTTTAACAAAGCAAACCTTGAAAAGTTATGAAAGTATAAAAGTATATAAAAGAGTCATTCGATTTTTTTCCAATAATTCTTATAAAGAGAAATTAATTTTGAAATTCTTCAAGTTTTGTTTTGCGAGTAACCAAAGTCATACGGAATATTCAAATTGGATACAAATATACATATATAGAAAATCGAATATCTGTTCTACGTAAGCTATTTACCCGTTTCAATCTTTTTGTAGCGTTGTCGAAGAAAATCTATGGAATTATTATATTACACCAAGAGTCAATGGTTAAATAATAATTCCATAAGGAGAAATTCGATATTATTTTTATACCCAAAACCCATTGAAAATGGGAATTTAGAGTAGGGAGACGTCGCAGAAGTCAATGTATATATATTCTTGATTCGCATATAAAAATAAGTTGATATAGTTCTGTCCGTCTGTCCGTCCGCCCGCCCTGATGAACGTCGAGATTTACAAAAGCTAGAGAGCTGAAATTTCACATGAATACTCGTATGTTACCTACGCAATACGAGTTTATTTTGTTTTTTCGATAACTCGTCCCATTTCCAAATTATCGATAAAAATCGAAAATTCCGAAATCTCGACGTTCATACAGACGGACAGACGGACGGACGGACAGACGGACAGGGCTAGATCAACTTATTTTTTTATGCTGATCAAGAATATATATACTTTATGGGGTCTGCGACGTCTCCTTCTGCCTGTTACATACATTTTCACAAAACCATTATACCCTGAATTCCCATTTTCAATGGGTTCAGGGTATAAAAAATAGCATTTCAAATATTGGAGTCTTGTAATTTGTGAAATAGACACATTTGGATGCTATTAATGTATTCTGAAAGTTTCATGAAGATCGTCCATCTAGAGTTATAAGCGTCCAAAGTTCAGCCCAACCCGCGCGCTCATGCGTTCGTAATGAAAAAGTGTATTAGCTTCTTTGTAGGGTTCGTAGTTCGTTTTTGTACGTAGAGCTCTATATGCAATGAATTGAATAATTCGTTATATTAAAGGTATATTTATATGTATGCATTTATATAAATATATAACTAAGAGTGTGCGTTTATACATATGTATATACCCTATCACACTCATTATTTATGCGGGTATATGTGGGCGGATTCGAATGTCGACTAGGATAACCTTTCAGTGTGCGCAGGTGCCGATGCTATAAAAATTTAATAAGCTGACACAGAGGCACAAATACAGTGGGCAAAAAAAGTTTTAAGTAAACTGCATAAATTAGTATTATTTCTATTAGTACTCTCAAAAAGAAAAAACGAAATAGTGGAAAGCAGTATTTGATTTTCGCCACACTTTGAGCTCCATCCGACCAAAAAATGTTAAATTTGGACTCCCAAAAAGAATCCGGCTCGTTTAGGTACTCTTGAGCGAATTCCAGTCGCTTTTTCTTATTGATCTCAGAAATCAACGGTTTCCTTCGAGGGGTTCGTGCGTTGTACCATTCCTTGTGCAGCACATTTCGCACGGATTATGGATGAGCGCTAACGCCAGAGGTGGGAAATAGTTCCTCCTGTATTTTGGGTGCCGACTTTTTTGGATCGCTCCTCACTGTGCTGAGAATTTGTCGCTTATCTCTGACACTTAATTTTGAAGACCGACCCGATCTGGGCTGAACCTCAAGGCTAGCTGTTTCCCCGTACGATTTTAATGTTGATTGAACACTAGTGGGTGGTCGGACAATCACTCTGTCAATTTCTGCCAATTTGGGATACACCTTTACCCTCTAAGTATAACTTTTTAATTAATTGTCGCGTTTCTAATGGTATTTGCTTGCCACGACCCATTATGTCCCATTTACGCACAAAAAACTGACATAAATGAAATTTCATTGCATAATATTTCAAGAATTTGAAGTGAAGTAAAGAAAAAATGAAGATTACCGTTGCAAATTCCGAGCAACACCTAACGGTAAACGGGACAGGCGAAACATACTTAAACTTTTTTGGCATGCTTTTCGTCATTTGTTTTGGTTTTTGGCGCATAAAAAGAAAATAAAAAAAAGAACACAGTTTTTGTTCACTCCCCTCGTCAATAAATAAGTGCTCTAAATGTAAACTAATCATAGTTTAATAATTTCACCATTATTGAAAGGGTTCTAATAGAAATAATACTAATTTATGCAGTTTACTTAAACTTTTTTTGCCCACTGCACACTGGGAAAAATCGCCAAATAAGTGGCATAAAGTCCAAAATTTCATGGAACCAAAAATGAATTCTGTTTTATTATATTCAAAGTAGAAACCCTATATATGAAGAATCAAACAATGTTTTTGCTAAAAATGCAATACTTTTATTATAATAAAGCTTCAAAGTCAGATGATTAGTCAGCTGATTTTGGCGACAAAATTGGCGGGAAATTTTTATTCACTTTGATTGCTTGGCAAATCTACAAATCGGACAAAAAAAAAATTGTGTAAAATGGATTTTGAAGGTTTGGGTATGTAGAATGAATAAAAATAAAACATTTTGTGTTAATTTTGTTTTTATGTTATATATGTGTATTGTCTTGTATTGTCCATAATGATAGAAACCCCATCCAATGTGTTCATCTTGTATGGAGTAAAACTTTACCTTGTGCGTGTTTGTGCGTTATATACTATACATCAAAATAAAGTAGAAAGTGTGTACTAAAAGTTAGTAATAACCCCGTTTGCGGCTTTTTGCGGCTCTTGCGGTACTTTGCATTTGCAGCTCAGCTTTTTTACATATAATTCAATAGTAATCACGTATACGCAGTGTTGCCATATATGGGCTATTTTTGGAGGCGTGGTCAAATGACTTAAAACTTTGTTTTTATATTTAGAGTGGTATATTTATCAAATATACCAAGTTTCAGCTCGATATGTGCAATATTAGAGTTTATGCCACTTTTTTGGCAATTTTGCCCAGTGTGCACTGTACATATATTAGAGTTTATGCCACTTTTTTGGCAATTTTGCCCAGTGTGCACTGTACATATATTAGAGTTTATGCCACTTTTTTGGCAATTTTGCCCAGTGTGCACTGTACATATATATATATATATATATATATATATATATATCGACTATTGTAGTATGTATATACGTAGATGTATACCTATATACATATATTGAAAAGATATATAATAATTATATACATATACAAGAAAATAGTGATGTAAAAAATCATCGATGTTTTTTTTACTGATTTTTCCGATGTTTTTCGATGTTTTCGCTGATACCGATGTTGAGCGATGCATCGATATTTTGCAAAACATCAATGGTTTAATTTCATAATAACATAACATTACCATTTTGTAATCAGTGAACAGCAAACTTTGACATTTTAGTGATCCTTCGGCATGTGCCAACGCACTTATGAAAATTAAATCCTTATTTGAACCAATGAAGTCATACCACAGACTACCGTGAGCACCATATCTTTTTGGACCACCATTATGAGCTTGCTCAACGTCATAATCTGAATGTGGACATGGATTTAGAAATAACTGCTCATCTTCGAATGCAGTTAACCGCATTCGAAAGCGACCCTTTATGTGTTTATGAGGTATGAAAAGTACCTATCCCAAATTATACAATATTGCAAAAAAACAGGAAATATTCGTTTTATTGTCAAACGGAAATGTTTTAAAGCATCGGTCATACATCGATGCATCGAATTTTCAATCCGATGTATCAACCCAACATCGATGTTTGATTTTGAACACATAGATGGACATCGACATCGATGTTTTCATTCAAATTTACATCACTATAAGAAAATATAACTAGAAATGAAACTTTTCTATCTAAAAAAGATTCAATAATCGTTTTGGCTAAGCAAAAAAAAAAAAAACAATATATTTAATGGAATTATTTTCGATTTCTTTTAGGGCGGCTATCCGGCACGACTGAAGAAAGTGTTGATTGTGACGGCGCCGCTGTGGTTCAAGGCGCCATTCAAGATACTTCGCCTGTTTGTGCGCGAGAAGCTGCGCGAGCGGGTGTTCACTGTATCGGTGCCTCAGCTGAGCCTGCACGTGCCGCGCAAGGCGCTGCCTGTGCATCTAGGCGGCACGCTGGAAATCGATCACGCCACATGGTTGCTAAATTGCCGCAAATCGATGACGAATCGTGAAGACGAACTGCTTACCAATATTGTCGGTGTGGGCCCGGGCGTGGGCGTGGCAGCCACAACAACAGCAAGCACAACAAACGTAGAAAACACTTCGGCCGCAGCGTCACCGACGCCGCTCACGAATGGCAGCAGTGCTGCCAGCGCCGTAGCAGCCACAATCATCAGCGCCGTGCATCAGTTGGCCGAAAGCAACACAACCGTTGTTACCGTCAGCGGGGAGCAGCGAACAGGCGGCGGCAGCGGTAGTAGCGGGGAGTCGGAGCCCAACGAAAATATCACTATAAACGGACTGAGTCCCAGCCATCGGACAACCGCGTCTGCAGCCACGGCCAGCGCTCTGCTCAAGCTCAACACCAGCGGCATACAGCAGACTAACGGCACTGCTCCAGCAGGAAATATTGCTCCGACAGCAGCAGCAGTGGCAGCGGGAACAGCAGCAGCTGGCATAGCGACAACGGCAGGAGCACCAACAGCAGCAGCAGCAACAGCTGCTGACAGCGCTGTCAATGGCAGCGTCGCTGGCGTTGCCAGCAACGGCAGCGCGGCTGAATTCTGGACGGAAAATCCGCCAAGCAGCGCCTCATCCGGCTTCAGCGATGATGACAGCCTGGCTGGACAGGAGGGCGATCCGAAGACGATCGAACAGATCGTTCAAATGGTGCGCGAACGAGGACGCCAAGGCCTAATCAAAGAGTATACAGACATCAGGAATCGGGCGCCTGAGGGCACCTTCCTGCATGCGCGGTAAGCCCAAGAGATCAGCATATCCAAAACAAGATATCAATTTTAAAATATCTATGATATTCCCATTCTCATTCTGTAGTATGCGCAACAATCTGACCAAAAACCGCTACACAGATGTTCTCTGCTACGATCACAGTCGCGTGGTGCTGGCTCGTGAGGATGAGGACGATCTCTCCGATTACATAAATGCCAATTTCGTTGATGGCTACAAACAAAAGAATGCCTATATTTCAACTCAAGGTAAGGCAGAGCTTCCCGACAAAACTAATCGATGCGCCAGCTATGGCTTCCCAGACAGAAGCACGTCAAATTCCACACCCAGGCCTACGCATCGCCCACTAATATACATGTATTATATCGTTTCGTTTCGGTTTGTAGGTCCATTACCAAAGACATCACAGGACTTTTGGCGCATGATCTGGGAACAACATTGCTTAGTTATAGTCATGACCACGCGCGTCATGGAGCGCGGACGTGTTAAGTGCGGCCAATACTGGGAGCCGACTGAAGAAAGTTCCTTGGACTTTGGCAATTACCATGTGCGAACAATTAGCGTCGAGAGCAATGAGGACTATACCGTTGCATCCCTAGAATTGAGAAACCTAAAGGTGAGTCCAGTCCGTTATAGATCTCCTTGTCTCTCTCTCACACTCTGTCCTCTGTCTCTCTGCTTCTCTGCTTGTCTCTAGACTGACGAAATTCGCAACGTGTCACATTGGCAGTTCACCAGCTGGCCGGACTATGGTGTGCCCAGCTCTGCGATGGCCATGCTGAACTTCTTGCAAAAGGTGCGGGACAAGCAGGCGCAGCTGGTGCGCGCCCTCAGCGACACCTGGGCTGGTCATGCGCGCGGCCCGCCTATCGTGGTGCACTGCAGCGCTGGCATTGGACGCACCGGTAAATGCTATAGAAATAATGAATGGCAATTGCAATTGCTAATGCGAATCGTTGCAGGAACCTTCATTACGCTGGACATCTGCATATCACGTCTGGAGGATGTGGGCACCGCGGACATACGCGGCACAGTGGAGAAGATACGTTCGCAGCGCGCCTACTCCATACAAATGCCAGATCAATATGTGTTCTGCCATTTGGCGCTGATCGAGTATGCCTATTCGCGGGGCATGCTGCAAACGGTCGATCTGGCAGGCTTCGATGAGCGGGAACAGGACTCTGAGTAGGGCTTTAACACACACTCAGAAGCACACACACACACACACACACACACACACACACACACACACACACACACACACACACACACACACACACACACACACACACACACACACACACACACACACACACACACACACACACACACACACACACACAAATTGCAGCCACATGAAATACATATTGTATACAGATTACTTATATATTATGATCAGCTTTTTTTTTTTTGATAATTATTATTTTATAAATATATATATTATTTTATTTTTATTATATTAATATTATAATAATTATTATTTTTATATTATTATCATTATTATTATTATAAATTGCAATTGTAATTTTGTATTAGCTGCTATATTAGGCAAACGATCTATGTTTATTTTGTAATAATCTTTCTTTTTTTACCATACCTATTACTATATATATATATATATGTATAGACAGAGATAGAGAGAGAGAAAGAGAGTTGCAGAGAGAGAGGGAGATGATGTATATGAAAGAGTTAGAGCCAGAGCACATGATGCGAGCTCATTGAAAATTGTAAAATTGAGACCATTTCAGTGTATGTATCTGATTATTATATTACATTATTTAAATTTAATGTGAAAATGAATGTGCTGCAACTGTGCTAACAAACTTAGTGCTAAACCACACATACACATACACACGCATCTTGTACATTTGTTTGCTGTAGTTGTAATTTATCGAAAGCTCTTTCTATATAACATATAGTAATTGTAAATCCCTAGTGCATACTACTTGAAGGCACGACGTGCATATATTGATATACATACCCCAAACACACAGAGACACACACACACACACACACACACAAACACACACACACACACACACACAGGCATACGTACGTTGTATGCATATGTATATGTATTTGCATATAAATACATATACATATACAAGTTTTATGTAATGTACGTAATTAATATTTAAAATGCATTCTTTGATACACAGAATCATGAGCCAAGCCTCGTCGTCGCCTGTAATTAACAAGAATTGTAATTGTAATGTACATTTACTTAAATTAAATTAAAAACTGAAAACAACAAACAACTTAAACTAAATAAAAAGCCTAGAAAAAAACATAAAATTAAATATAAAAAGATCAGCATTAAGCGAATTTTGCAAAGAAAAAAAAAAAAAATATATATATATATATATATATATATATATATTATAAATAAAATAAACAAAGGAAACCAGAAGTAAATCAAATAAAATTTAACATTGCTAAAAAAAGTTATAAGCAAACAAACAAAAGAGAAACAACAACAAACCAACAAACATTTATTTAACAGGCCGACTAAAGTAAACTATAAGCAAAAAAAGCTGCAGGAAAGATAATTAAAATATTCAATTGAAATGACGCTTAGATAGAAATGTGGCAAAGTACAACGAAGGGAACGGAACGCGTGGTCAGGGCAACAGACGTATAGTTCAGCAAACGGAAAGGCAAACGGTAACGGTAAACAGAAACGGAAACGGAGCCCCAGCAAAAAAAAAAAAAATAAAATAAATAAAACAAACGAATAACAAGTTGATACCGTCCTGCGGTAAAACGGAGTAGAATATCAAAGTCAATAAATGTTAAAGTAATTAATTATAAAGTTAGAAAGAGCAGCTGGATTGACCACAATGTTTTTTTTTTATGTAATACAAATAATTAATTTTTTAATTTTATAATAAAATAAATAGAATGTTTAAGCAGATTACTGCAGCAATTCCTACAATCAACTACAAAAATAAAAATAATTAACATAAATAAACAGCCTAGTTACATAGACAAGCATATATATATATCTAAGAATTGTTCAACTGTTTTTCTATACACACTGATTAACAGCCACGCAACAGCATTATCTGCCCTACACCCCTCAACAACTGTCTGAAAGTTGAACCCACCAGACCACGTCTTGAAGAAGAAAAAGTAAAATCGTCTGTACCAAAATTTCAAGCGCTTTATAAGAAACACATTAAATATTAGGAGAAACGAAAGGAAAGAGGAATATATATCATATATATATATATATATATATATATATAAATACCGTCTTAATAGCTGTTGAATTGTTTTAACATAAAATGTGTAATTTTTGGGATTTAGTTTAATGTTTTTTTTTTTTAATTTTCTTTTAATTTATTTTTTTTATTGCTTTATCAGCGTGTAGAAGTAAATTAATTGTATTTGTAGTGGAATTTTGAATAAACATTTTATCAAGTAAATGATGAGTTAAGCAAAGAGTCACACACACACACACACACGCACACACAGACACTCACACATACACAAATATATATGTGTTTATATGTGCCGATGCAATGCCAATCCTTAAAAAGGGAAAAAGGGTATATTGGGTTTGTGCAATGTCCGTCTTGATGTCCGTCCGTCTGTCCGTCTGTCCGTATGAACGCAATATTTTTCGGCGCTATTAGAGCTAGAGACTTGAAATTTTAAACATATACTCATATATGCCCCCGAATTATAAAGTGTTAAAATTTTCCCGATCCGCCCACTAGGGGCGTGGCAAATCGGAAAACTCTTCCGCCCATAGTCAAGTTATCATACTAGAGAGTTGCAATTTGGAATGTATACTCGGGGTGTCAACCCAAGTTCAAAAAGCTATGGCGGATATATCTACGCCCATTGGAGGCGTGGCAAATCGGGAGGAACGTATCATCTACACCGTTAAAGCTAGAGAGCTGAAATTTAGCATGTGAGTTAATGTTATAATTTTAAGAAGATCGATCAAAAAGTTATATGTCAACGCCCATTGCCCATTGCAATTTGGCACATAGATAGATTTATATATCCTTAATCTACTCTGCAAATTTCATGAAGATCGTCCATCTAGAAATGGAGTTATAAGCGTCCAAATTTCAGCCCAACCCACCCCCAAGCCACGGCAGCAACTGCGCTGTTAGCAGAGCGCGCACTTATAAGAGCGTAAAGAAGAAGAGTATCACTTATTTTGCAGGGTTCAGGGTATCTCGTAGGCGAGCCGTCTCGACTAGAGCCTTCTTACTTGTTCAAATTGTGCTATATTTTGAACACAATTGACACTAGAGACTTGAAATTTGACATGTATACCGAAGATCAATAAGCTACATAGATATAAGCTTTATCTACGCCCACAGGGGGCGTGGCAAACCGCAAAAGTTTATATCCCCTACAGTTTTAGAGCTAGAAGCTTGAAAATTTGATGGTTGAGTTACTAATGTCCTCCTCTATCGATGACCCAAAAATAATGTTTCAGCCTCTTTGGGGGCGTGGCATATCGAAAAATACCCTATAATTTTTGCATTTTTGGAATGTAAGCAACCAAATTTTGCAGTCATGTTATCCTCGGCCCTTTCTAAGAACTGGCAAATTATACGCCTACGCCCACTGGGGGCGTGGCAAATCGGCAAAGAAGTTTGTTGTGGCCAACTGCATAATTCATGCATATAATAGCTTAGTAGCAATTGCTATGATGGCAGAAAGCATTTTAACATAAATATAATAATATTAATAAATTTAAAAAATAAAATTTATAAGTTTTCGATTAATACCTAGGTCTTTTGAAAACAACATGTAATCGTTAGCTAAACCTAAGTACATAAATTCACAGCTGATCAGCTGATATGTATATGCATGCATAGAAAAACAGCTTGCCAAGCAAGCAGCGTGGCAAATGGGAAAAGTTGTTATACCCTGAGCCCATTGAAAATGGGAAATCAGGGTATAATGGTTTTGTTAAAAGTATGTAACAGGCAGAAGGAGGCGTGGCAGACCCCATAAAGTACATATATTCTTGATCAGGGTGACGAGAAAAGTTGATATAGCCATGTACGTCTGTCCGCCCGTCCGTCCGTCCGTCCGTATGTATGAACGCGTCGATTTCCGAAGATACAAAAGCTAGAGAGTTCATTCTTTTTGTGTTAGGTCCGTATATTGCACGCGCAGTACGAGTTTGTTTCAGAAATTCGATAACTTGTATATTTGCAAAGTTATCGATAAACGAAATTATCGGGAACCAGTTATAAAATTCTAGCTAATTCATCTTTAGAGTTAGAGTCTCTGAGTTCTGCATATATATAGATACTAATTTAATACAATTTCGGTTTTTGTCAGATTTTGGATTCCGGTCCCCACCTCGCCCCACCACCCCTAAATGTGTAAAAAATGTATTTCAAATACTAGAGACATGCAGTTTGATTTAGCATGTAGATATGAATACCATAATCATAATTTGAAGATATATTACGATTGTCCATCTAGAAATAGAATGTACACATACACATACACACATTTGTATATCATTAGAATTGTAAAAACTGTGATCAACAAGATAAAAACAAAGATGTAGAACAAGAAAATCGTAAAAAAACAAGTAAGAACGTTGCAGTTAGGCGAAACTAACTGCGAAATACTCTGTTCCCATAGGTGCATCTTATTTATTTAATAAACATTTAATTAACGAAATATTTCGGCAATTAGCAAACGTACATGGCAAGCAACAAACGTTTTTCCTACACATACATAAAGATTTTCACATGTACACACTATACGAGTATACACACAATTTTCTATGTACATATGCATGCAAAAGTTTACATGCCAGAATATTCTAAGAATTGTGACTGAATTGTGAATTTTTCGATCGTTACTTTAATTTTGTCAAAAGGCGCTCTAGCGATGCCAGTGGCGCTTGTTGTAAGCGCTATACAAGCTATACTTAGGTGCGTGGGTTCGAATCCCGTAGAAAACTTTTTTTTTTTAAATTATTTATTTTTTTTTTTTTTACATTTGGTTTGAAATGCTTACTGCCAATTGATAATAATTTATAAACATACGCATATGAATTGTGCATTTATGCAAAAACTAAAGCTGCTTTATGCTTTCGGATTTGCCTCGCTGCTGGCAAGCAGTTTTTCTATGCATGCATATATGTATGTATGTATGTGTACACAGATGTTTGTAAGTGTATACACATCCAAGTGTGTATACATATTGCAAGAATTGCGATTGTATTGTTTTGTTTCGTCACAAGCTGCTGATCAGCTGGTCAGCTGTGAATTTATTTAGGTTAAGCTAACGATTACATGTTGTTTTCAAAAAACCTGGGTTCAAATCCCGCTGGAAACTTTTTATTTATTAATCGACAACTTATAAATTTTATTTTTTAAACTCATTAATATTATTATATTTATGTTAAAATGCTTTCTGCCATCTCAGCAATTGCTATTAAGCTATTATATGCATGAATTATGCAGTTGGCCACAACAAACTTCTTTGCCGATTTGCCACGCCCCCAGTGGGCGTAGACGCATTATTTTTTGCCAGTTCTTAGAAAGGGTCATGACTGCAAAATTTGGTTGCTTATATTCCAAAAATGCGAATATTTTCGATATGCCACGCCCCCAAAGAGGCTGAAAAATTATTTTTGGGTCATCGATAGAGAAGGATATTACTGTAACTGAACCATCCAAATTTCAAGCTTTTAGCTCTAAAACTGTAGGGGATATAAACTTTTGCGGTTTGCCACGCCCACTGTGGGTGTAGATATATCTACCATAACTTATTGGTCTTGAGTTGTCAACCCGAGTATACATGCAAAATTTCAAGTCTCTAGTGTCAATAGTGTTCAAAATATAGCTCAATTTGAAAAATCACTATATATTCAGGTCCAATTTGCCACGCCCCGAATGGGCGTAGACACAAAACTTTTTAATCGATCTTCTTAACTCACATGCAAAATTTCAGCTTTCTAGCTTTAACGGTGTAGAAGATACGTATTTCCCGATTTTCCACGCCCCCAATGGGCGTAGATATATCCGCCATAGCTTTTTGAACTTGGGTTTTCACCCCGAGTATACATTTCAAATTGCAACTCTCTAGCTCATCATCTAGTATGATAACTTGACTATGGGCGGAAGAGTTTTCCGATTTGCCACGCCCTTAGTGGGTAAATTTTTACTCTTTATAATTCGGGGGCATATATGAGTATATGTTTAAAATTTCAAGTCTCTAGCTCTAATAGCGCCGAAAAATATTGCGTTCATACGGACAGACGGACAGACGGACGGACAGCAAGACGGACATTGCACAAACCCAATATACTCTTTTTCCCCTTTTAAGGGAACAGAGTTTAACAAGTAAGAAGGCTCTAATCGAGACGGCTCGACTACGAGATACCCTGAACCTTGCAAAAAATGAATGCTCTTCTTCTTTACGCACTTATAAGCACGCGCTCTGCTAACTGCGCAGTTGCTGCCTTGGCTTGGGGGTGAGTTGGGCTGAACTTTGGACGCTTATAACTCCATTTCTAGATGAACGATCTTCATGAAATTTTTAGAGTAGATTACGAGTATCTAAATCTATGTGCCAAATTGCAAGTCTCTAGTATTTGAAATGCGTTTTTTGCAAATTGAGGGCGGAGGGGGCGTGGCATAAAAAATCTGAAAACTACAAAATCTGCGTATTCATAATATCTATCTAAATATATGAAGTCTCTAGCTGAAACGGTGTAGAAGTTATACCCTAAAAACATAAAAAATGTAAACGAATTTTCGATTTTTTATCGATAATTTAGAAATGGGACGAGTTATCGAAAAAAAAAACAAAATAAACTCGTATTGCGTAGGTAACATACGAGTGTTCATGTGAAATTTCAGCTCTCTAGCTTTTGTAGTTTCCGAAATCTCGACGTTCATACAGATGGACAGACGGACAGACGGACGGACGGACGGACAGACGGACAGGGCTAGATCAACTTATTTTTTTATGCTGATCAAGAATATATATACTTTATGGAGTCTGCCACGCCTCCTTCTGCCTGTTACATACATTTTCACAAAACCATTATACCCTGAATTTCCATTTCCAATGGGTTCAGGGTATAACAAGTTATAAAGCTGTAGTCGAGACTGCTCGACTACGAAATCCCCTGAGCCCTTCTTCGAACCAATAAGATTCCAAGAATGCTTCGTTTCGATTCTCCACGCGTAAGAAACTATACATGCAAAAACACACACACACACACACACACACACACACACACACACACACACACACACACACACACACACACACACACACACACACACACACACACACACACACACACACACACACACACACACACACACACACACACACACACACACACACACACACACACACACACACACACACACACACACACACACACACACACACACACACACACACACACACACGCACACGCACGCACACACACGCACGCACACACACACACACACACACACACACACACACACACACTGCCTAAAGGAACTTTGCAACTGTCATTAAACAGCAAATCCATCGTTTACAAAGATCTTTAAAAGGCGATCTTAGCCAGATACGCGAATCGACTGGTTAATATATAATATTATATAATAACCACAAATATTAATAATAATAATAATAATAATGATAATAATAATAATAATGATAATAATAATAATAATATTAACAATAATAATAATCTAATTATAAATAATAATAATAGCCAAAGTTGAAAAGATTGCAACTTCTGGGCTGCAAGAGAACCCAAAGATTATATTTCAGATATATGTATACATACATATATTTATATTGCCCTGCACGCATCCATTGAAAAGGCTTTATCATTCACAATAGGGTAAAGACTTTTCGGCCAGTCGTAGGGCCACAATTATAAATTGAAAGACAACATTTAGCTTTTGAAGTAGAAGGCTCACACATTTATTAATTCGTTATTTATAGTTAATTTATTTAATAAATACACGAACAGTAATAATACAATAAAAACGTTCTAAATTTATCAATATACTCGTAGATAGTTCAAAAAAGCATTTCTATCTTTGTCTAATACTCTTTCTTTCTCTTCCTCTCCCACTCGCTCTCAGAGTATGTCTCTGTCTCTCGTCGGCGTGTGCTTAACTAATGCCAATAAATACATACATGTAAACAAATCACGATTCATTAATTGTGTTTCTCGTACCCTTATATCAGTTTATTCAGTTTTCAATACGATTCTTCAAAATTTGTCACCTTTCGCAATAAATGTTAGCTAATAAATTTTTTGTTTGTTTTTTTTTTTTTTTTTTTTTTTTTGATTTGTTAATAGTTAATATTACTTAATAAGCGTCGAGTAAACTAATAAAGCCAAAGCAACGCATTGGACCAATTAGTATTAGGGGTCAAACGCTATCCAGATATATGTCTGGCTCAATGTAAATACATATACGTATATCTCGATCGGTCTTGTTTGTTTTGTATATTTAAAAACAGTTTTTCTTATGAATTTAGTATAAGTTGTAGTTTAAAATATTACCATATAACTAACATACGTATGTATCATCAATCTTTAATCTTCAATCTTTCAATTCCTAAATGGAATGCATAGCTAATAACGCACACATCTAAAGAGATTTGCTTTTTGTTAAGACTAAAAAATTACAAGCTATTTAAGTATTGGCGTAGAATTTGTTCATAGATCTTCTTCATCTCCTATATTAGTTTTTATTTTGTTTTTCATATTTTTTTTCTTTTTTTGGTTTCGTTTTTCAGAGTTGCTTTAACGCTTAGCTTTCGGGACGAGAGCTTTAAGTTTAGCTATGCTTAAGTTGCAAAGTTCCTTTAGGCAGTGTGTGTGTGTGTGTGTGTGTGTGTGTGCGTGCGTGTGTGTGTGTGTGTGTGTGTGTGTTTTTTTTTTTTTTTTTTTTTTTTTTGGATTCGTTTATTAACAAAAACTATATAATACTAGATAGTTTAGATGAGGCGACTAAAGATAGCGACTAAAGATAGAGCAAGATGCTTGCGGTACGGCCGTAAAGCATTGCTTCGCAAGCGCTTTGCACTATCTTAGGCTGGGACACCTCGACTTCTTATCCGCTCAACTCGGCGGAGCTCCGTCATAATTGTGGCCGCGAAGGTGCTTGTAAGATTCCAAGCTGCCTCCGATTCCAGCATGGCATTGACTATATTGTCCGCTCTAATAGAGCGGCCCACAGCCTCTTCCAGACAACGCCTCTCCTCTTGGAAGCGTCCGCACTCAAATAAGACGTGTTTGGCATCTTCCACCAGTCCTCGTCCACACCAGGAGCATTCGTCCGTGTCGTCGTGGCCAAAGCGCTTCAAGTAGCTCCGGAAGCATCCATGTCCCGAGAGAATCTGCGTAAGATAAAAATTAACCTCACCGTGCTTGCGGTTTATCCATGGTGCAAGCTCAGGGATGAGCGTGTGCGTCCAGCGCCCTTTTGTTGAGGTATTCCATCGTCTTTGCCATCGCGCAATGCTGTCCGCCCTGATAGCGTCGCGCTGTATAGGCTCGTGCGTGTTCCGCTCCACGGCTTCGGCGACCAATTCCTCCATTGGCACCATACCGGCAATAACAAGTGCCGCGTCATCGGAGACTGTCCTAAAGGCGCAGCTGACTCTGATTGCGCTCAGTCTGTAAGTGGCACAAATGCCTCGGCTATAGCTCGGCGTTGCCATCGCACTTGACCATATTGGTGCAGCATAAAGGATGACGGACCTAATGACGCTCGTTAGGAGGAGGCGTCGTTGTTGCTTTGGTCCCCGCGTGTTGAGCATAATTCTTGAGAGAGCTCTACAAGAATCAGCTGCTTTTTTATGCACATATTCTAAGTGCTCGCGGAAAGTTAATCTCGTGTCTATCATGACGCCAAGATACTTTATCGCCCTCTTAGATGCGATGGTAACGCTGCCGATCTTTATATTGGCAGTTTCCACTCTCTTGCGACTGCTGACTAGGACGACTTCCGTTTTGTGCGCCGCTAGCTCTAGTCCAGCTCCAGACAACCAGCTTCGTATGCGATTGATACTTGCGCTGCACATATCCTCAGTATCTTTAAGCTCCTTTCCTATGGTGACGACTGCTACATCATCAGCAAAGCCAATGGTGTGCGCGCCTGCTGGTAGTTCCAAGCGCAGTACGCCGTCGTACATCATATTCCATAGGAGAGGCCCCAGCACTGAACCTTGGGGGACTCCAGCTGACACTATATGAGTTTGGGGACCCTCACTCGTATTGTATGTTAGTGTTCTTCCTCTGAAGTAGCTCCTCACTATCTCTTTTAGATACTTAGGGATATTATATTGTGACATCGCATCCAGTATCATATCCCAACTAGCTGTGTTGAAGGCATTCTTCACATCTAGAGTCGCAATGATGCAGTAGCGCTTCGTCCCGTGCTTCCATCTGGTGCCTTGGATGGCGGAAGCTGCCAGGCCCACAACTTTGTCAAGCGCATCTGCTGTTGAACGGGCCTTCCGGAAACCAAATTGGTTAGGTGAAAGGCCTCCGGCGCTATCAATGGCCCTCTCCAGCCTAGAGCAAATCAGTTTCTCAAACACCTTTCCCATGGTGTCTAAGAGACAGATTGGTCTATACGAAGATGGCTCATCCGGTGGTTTGCCAGCCTTAGGTAGCAATACCAAGTTCTGAATTTTCCATATTGCGGGGAACGTCTCATGAATTATACATTCGTTGTATAATTCCGCGAACGCGCTTGGGTGCAAGGCGAGGGTTAGCTTTAGCGCACGTGTGTGTGTGTGTGTGTGTGTGTGTGTGTGTGTGTGTGTGTGTGTGTGTGTGTGTGTGTGTGTGTGTGTGTGTGTGTGTGTGTGTGTGTGTGTGTGTGTATATATATATGTAGTTTTATCTTATCTCTAATGACTGCAATGTGCGGCACCTTTTTACAGTGTGCTGGCAAAACGTTTTTGAGGTAACGGTAACAGTAACGGTAAACGGCAAAAATTAAAGTGGCAATTCAAATTGAAATTTTCAAATTCGCGAGCAACAAGATTTGCCAGTTAACCATATTCTCTATATAGTATATATATGTATGTTATGTAAGCCATGATTTGCTGTTAAGTAAACAGAAAAAATTACAGTCTGTTTAGCTAATCGAATGCGCCGGCAAAAAAAATATGTCACTAGCCCGCGAAGCCACTAAATACATATAATAAATAGAATGGAAAAAAAATAATAATATTAATAGTAATATTACAAAAAAAAAAAAAAAAAGAAAAATCCTCCAAATATCACGCATCAGCAGCAAAATATAAGTTCATAGCCACATCAACATCCAAACTGGGGAATTCAGCTTCGACTGGCAATTAGTCATGGAATTCACTCGATGCCAAAGGTGTTCGTCTCCTCGACGGCCAGCAGCAGTTTCTCGTAGAGCAGCTCCGGCGTGGGATAGGGCGGCAGGTCGAGCCGATTGAAGCATGTATGGGCGCGTGGCAACGCGTTCGGCTTGCCCCACTTCTCTATGCAGAAGCGTCGGGGTCCAGTGGAGCCGCGCAGCGCTGAGAAGCCTTCGTAAGGGATACTCGAGGTGCCTGTGACAAATTGCAGCAGGCGCAGGCGCTGCTCGTTGCTAAAACGCTCGATTACCTGCCAGAACCAGATGATCACCTGATGGTTGTCGTGGTAGCCGGACCGATATTCGGTATTCAGGCGCCAATCGTTTGTGTCGATCTCGGCGGTGCCAGCTATCACCAGCTCCAGCTCGCGTGCGTCGAAGACGGAGACGAGCCGCGAGTCAACCACCTCATAGAAGCCGCGCACCAGCGACTCCGTCTGCTCTTGAACGCCACGCTCCAAGCGCCATTTGATCATGCGCTCCAGATACTCCTTCTTGTTCTTCTCGTTCACAATCAGATTCTTGCCGCCTGGCTTCAGTTCTCGCTCGACCACACGCCCCAGCAGCTCCTCGGTGACACAGAAGGTCAGCCCCAGGTCAATGCCAGTACCAATATCGTTGTCGCGAATCCACTGCAGTGACTGATGAAACTCGTTGTCCAGCGATTCTAGATCGCTGAGGGCTACCGGCAGGCGCAGTAGTGCCTTGTAGAAGGGCCGCGTGAAGAAGGCGTCCAGCAGATATTGATGGACCAGAGCCAGGCCCAGCACGCGCCCGCTGAACCGGAACCAGTCGTGGCAGTTGTCCACGAAGGCCGACAACGGCGACACCTGCACCGTGTACGTGTCGTTGGCTGAGTACTCGAAGAGTCCGTAGTAGGGATTGAACAGCTCCCGCGACAGTAGAAAGAAAAACTCGCGCGATGGCCCGCCATAGTCCAGGCCTTCTTCGGTGTCCCAGAGCACGGCGAGGCGACCTCGTTGCAGATCCTTCTTGTTGGCCGACATGATTCTGCGGAATGCATCCTCAAGCAGATGGCTACGCCGGATGTGCAATCTGTGAAGGGAAATTGATCATTTTTTAATTGAGTTTTCAATTAGTTTACGGCATTGCACATACTTCAGCTTGTGTGGGCCCTGGCCGTAACCCTTTGACTCCAGCTTGCGATAGAAGCTGCGCAGCTTCGCTTCAAAGTCTCGACGGAATGGCGGCGGAGCACGTTGAGGCATCCGCGTGCTGAGCACCGGCGAGCCCTGCGGACTGCGCTCTTCAATAGGAACATAGCTCATGATCTCCTGCTCGAACAGACTGCAAGAGACAGATAGAGAGAGAGAGAGAGAGAGAGAGAGAGAGAGAGAGAGAGAGAGAGAGAGAGAGAGAGAGAGAGAGAGAGAATTGATTGTTAGTTATTTATATAGGTGTAATATATTAGGATAAGTAAGTCCAGCTCCGACCGCACTGAATCGAGTAAACGAAAGCTGATGGGGAAGCAAATTACTCACTTGGCCTCAATTTATTGACCTTAAGTTTTCTAAGTTATCTGGCTAAGCTGACAACTTAGTAATGAAACGTATTAACAAGCAACTCGACAGCATTTGGGTGCAATCGACTTCCATTTACCCACTCGATTCAAGTCAATAGCAGGCTGAATGCTAATCGGAAGCTATGAAAGTTATAGGTCATATGAAAGATACTAAAACACTTGTGAAACCAAAAAGCTCGCTTTTAATTTGTTAAAGATATCCACATTAAAGTTGGTTATCGATTATTGAAATCGATGTTACACCTTTTTTCGATTGAAACAATCATAAAATATAGACTTTATATAAAATACGAATTCTGTTTTAGAATTGCCATAATTCAAATATATGTAAATATTATATATATATAAATATTATATATATATAAATATTATAAATATTTTTATACATTACTCAAGCTAATAGGGATTTTATAAGAACTCTCATCGATTGCAAATACTTAACAAAAGGCGAGAAGAGTTCATAATGATAAAATTAATTCTCAATTATTGTACAAATTTAATTTTATTGATAAGAAATTTCATTTCTTCTGTATTGCTCAAACACCATCGATTAGATTAACTCATCAGAGAGCGTGTTGTAGAGCGCAAAGCGATTCGACAACTGAAACAATCACGGATAATATTTCAAATCCAATATTTTACAATAGATCTAAGGAGAAAATACTCAAGGGAAATAGAAAATTAATAAAGTAACAATTATGTTTCTATTCAATACAATACCGTTTAATGCTCGTTTTCTGAAGCATCGGGTACATTTAGTTTCGGAGTGACTCTGCGTAATGTTCAGGGTATCGACTAGCCGAGCATGCCCGACTGACGTTTCTTACTAGATTGTCAAACAGTCATTTTGCAGCTATCAAGCTATGCTTAACCTATCGCATTTAAAAAGATATATTTGCAATGTGATGCGAGTGGCACGAACTAATAAATTTTCATTCAGAATAACAAGATTTTCCATTTGAGATTCTATTTTGTATAACATTTGTATCAATGGTTGATAAAAAAAAATAGACAAAATAGAGGGTAAAACGCAGCCGGAAGAATCGAAACTAACCGCAGCACAGACCTTGTCGAAGCTTTTCCCAATGGGCTCTACTGCGAAAGCGATGTTTGGTCAGCAATCATAGGCTTCAATAATATTGGGAAATACACATATTCTAATTGCCGATTCATAATTTGTGTTGCGTTTTACTTTTATTTTGTTTTTTGTCTCGCTTACTTTCTGACCTTCTACTTGAATTTCGAAAATTGACCAATTAATAATACAAATTATGGCGATCGGTGACTGCCAGCGTTCAATAGTCGGACTATGAGGGGCACAAGGTGTACGAGGGAGGTAGGCGTACCCGTGCACTAGTGACAACAGTTTGAATGCAATTAACGCCTCTTTTGCGCGGCACGGAAATGACTAATTTCCAAAAAAAAAGCAACAACAATTAAGAAGGCTCTAGTCGAGACTGCTCGACTACGAGATACCCTGAACCCTGCAAAAAAAACTAATTCTCTTCTTTACGCACGTTTATGCGCGCGCTCTACTAACCGCTAAATTTCTACCGTGGGGTGTGTTGGGCTATACTTTGGACGGTTATAACCCAATTTATAGATGAACGATTTTCATGAAACTTTCGGAATATATTAAAATTTTTCAAATGTGTCTATTGGCTAAATTGTAAGTCTCTAGGGTTTGAAATGCGTTTTTTTGGGGCCGAGGGGGCGTGGTATCCAAAATCTGAAATATAGATTCTTCGTATCCATTATATCTATATAAATATACAAATTTGAAGTCTCCAGCTCAAACGGTGTAGAAGTTACGCTCAAAAAACTTAGAAAAGAGTAAATTAACGTCGGACAGTGCTATATAAACTTATTTTTTTGTGCTGATCAAGTATATATATACTTTATAGAGTCTGCGACGTCTGCCTGTCACATATTTTATTGAATTTATGGCAAGCCCCAACAAATGCAAAGTTCTTCAGATATCGGTTATATTTGTAATTGAACTTTAATTTCAAGAAAACTCAGACTTAAAAGAAATTTAAAAAAATTTGATTGAGTATACGGAAAACTTTATGTATCGAATATTTTTGCTAATGTATATACATACATACATACATGTCTGTTACTCAAATATATATATCTGAAATTCCCTAAATTGGTTGAGGGTATAAAAACACAAAAAGGTTTTGTTTTTGTCTTGTTTTCGAAATAGTAACTGATCGGCAAATATAATTTGAGCCGTGTCAAATTACTTTCCAAATTGACTGAATTTAACAAATTATTAACAAAAAACAAAAAGAAAAAAAAAAAAAAAAAAGAGCAGCGAAAAAAGCAGCACAGGAAATTTGCAATTAACTTAAATTAAGTGCGGCGCGAAACGCGAGCGCGACTTTAAACGCGCTCGCGTTTTTCTCTGCTTGCAACAGATGCGGGTGCGTCGCCCACTATGAAGCGCGTGTGTACGTTGCGTTTGCCACCAGCTACCCACAGAGTTTACAGTTAAGAGTAGAGAATTCCGGTTAGAGGCAGGTCGCATTGCGAACTGATGACACAATGGGTCAGTCGAAAATGTTGGGTGCGGTTGATTTTAATTGAATTAGGAGATTACGAGCTTCCATTCTTGGAACATACAGAGATCAGACAAAATATATAAATATATACATACAGCCCGTATAATGACAAGAGCAGAGCAATTGCTGAACATCTTCGCGAAGTAAACATCTTCAGCTATACCTATTCGTGGTATCACAGTATAGTATTATATAGTATCATATATACAACTTTTATCGACTTGAGGGGCTAATGAACTACTCTCGCCCTACCCACAGTTTATCAAAAACAAACGCAAGTCGACTGCTCCCTTATGTACATATATAAATATGTACATATATATATATGATAAAAGAAACGACTTCAGATAGGGCTGTTATATAAAATAAAGCTTTAGCTTTAGTTGCAACCTTATCAAACTCACTCTTAAGGTTTAATTTTGAATGGGAGTTTACAAAATTATGTGTGGTTTTTATAATATTTATGCATTATTATTCAAAATAAAAGTATTTGTAATTTAATATAAAATAGAGCGTGAATACTACACAACTTTGTTACTCCACATAGATACGTTATCAAATATAGCTCGAATGAAAATGCTGTTAGAATTCTACATGTGTTCTGATTGGCTTCAGAATTAAATACAACTATATAAAACAATTGCTTTATGAATACATAAGCCAAATACCAGGTGTATCTAAGAAATCCTAAAGCTTGTTCACTTTTTCAAGCATGAATTATTTATCTACTGTTTGAGTAGGATCAATTATATATTATTAAATAATATACATATTAATAGTTAATTCAAATAAATAATAAATATTTACTAATTCTTTTAGTGGAAAATAATTGAAAATAAAACAAGTAAGAATGTTAAAGTCGGGCATCACTGTCTGCCTTATAATTTTTTATGGTCCATAAAATTTTAAATATTTTTTTTTTTTTTAATTACAGCTTGTTAAGCCTTCAATGGGGAGGAGTTTACGTACTGTCAAATTTTTAGGACGTTAATCTAATATGCATATATTCTTATCATGGATTGTCCCCATGAACATTTATTCACAATCTCAAAGTCTGCATAAAAGCAATATACTCTTTCATCAATACTGTAAAAGTAGAATCTATGATATTGAAAATAAAATGTATTTTTATATAATTATGAAGAGTCTAATATGCAAACGTATACATATTTTTATGAATATATATATATATATATATATATATATATATATATATATATATATAATATATAATATATATATATATATATATATATATATATAAATATTTGTAAAACATCTGCATATAAATGTGTTTCTGGTATCATATATTTATTATACGGTTTTAACTTGTGCCAAACACCTTGCAATCTCCAATTGCGGATCAAGTTTTGAATTCCTAGACAACGTATATCTCATCATAAATAAGCCCATATGCATTCAGCACTTTGTATCATGCACACTACATATTTTTCCACATTTTCCCATGATATCAGCTTCATTTTCAGCTCTGAGCCAACTTCAGGCCCGCAAACTTATTCTGATATCGCAACAAAACTAAATTCCATAAATTTTTAAGCACATATCCGATTTGCACACAGTATATATCACATTATATATATGTATGTATATACAAATATGAGACGTTGTATGCTGGTCTCATTCCCGCAACAACAACTTACTTGGCCCACATGGTATTAGAGGTTAAGCTGAACTTGGAAAATAGTCCCGTTTGCAGCCCCGGTGAATAATTAATTAAATTCTAAATATTTCGTAGTCACAAAAATAGGGTTAACCGACTTTATAATTCCAGGCGATCTTTAAACACAGAAAAAAAAAAAAAACTAACGAAAGCGATACGAGTGTTTTTTGGTAACTGGACTGCGGCGCAGGTTTTGGAGGCGCGTAGGCGTTGCAGTTAGCGCCGTGCAGTTAGAGCGAGAAGTAAGGCGCAATGGGCGAGTTCGAGGCCCGATAGCTGCTCTGATAAGCATACGGCACGATAAAACCATTGTCGGCTGCACGAGTATTACGAATTTAATATCAAAACGATGTCGCAAGTAAGCCCCAACATCAATAGCAGAATCGGACGCAATTGCTTAGCCCAGGGATGGGGCCCAGGGTGGAGGGTGGTGGTGGGGTGGTTAGGTGCTGGCTTGGTAATCCAGCAGAACAACACAGGCGACCACTGCAACAGTTGGATGATTGTCATCAATTTACAACAATTGGAATGCGAACTCGAATTCGAAGAGTGTCAAGATAAGCGCCTAACATATTTCATATTGTTTCTGAATGGAATTGCCTTGGCCTACGTGAAATTCGAGTGAAAGAAAGCGAAAACACTTCAGACTAAGGCAGCCAGATCCTTGAGTCTCCCATTAGTCGAAGTAATAGGAGCTTCGGACATAACATATGCGACGGATACCCTGTAATCATGGGAAATGTACTTCAAGTAGAGTATATACATAGTTGCACAGTCAGATGACGACATTCCGATTCCAATAGCAAAATGTGAAAAATGATTTGATCTATCTACATAAATTCTAATGCACTCAATCTATATGATATGATGTGCATATGTATATTTTTAATTGTTCATATCTTCATTTTGAACTCTTACAGAGTGTCTCGCAGCCAGAGCATTCACAGCTTGTTCTCATCGCATTTAGCTTGCAAAAGTTGATTACGTTGATATGGGATATGGGATATGGGATATGGGATCGCTTAACTTGTCTGCGTTGCATTCCTTTAGCTAGAGATTGAGAGACACTTGATAGATGGATTATGTCAGGTTGGTGTCTGCACTGGGTGGGAAAACTACAGCCGAACCGTGCGAACTGCAACATGTGGCAAGGAAATGTGCAAGCCGAGCTTCTGCTTTGCGCTCTGCTCTCTGCTCTTTGCGTTCTAGCAAATGACGCGTCTCTGAGGAAACTGAAAAGTGCTTCGCACGCGTAATTCGCGGCTATTGACTGGCTATTCATTTATATATGATTCATGCGATCAGTGGTGTAATATGAGAACTCAGGATGTTGACGTACTCGTCCGTACCGCATAAGCACGACGGTTCGTGTGTTATTGTTTTTTTCAACGAATTTCCGAATCCCATTAGATCACATAAAAAACAAAAAACAAAAGTATACATAAAACGTATTGGAGGGATTTCGATAGGTCTTCTATTTTGATAAGGTATACTTTAACAACTGTCATTTGGCAAAAATTTTATGATCTATCAAATCTTGTGTGGTGATTTCTTAATCATTTCGTTCCAATGTTTCTCTCTCTGCTAAATATATTTTCCTTTCTCTTTTTTAATTGTCACCCTTAATATTATTTGTTCATATAATAATTTATTTAAATTGTTTCATAACACCTTCCCTTTTGTAACACTTGAGATTTTCTTTAAATAAAATGTTCGATAAGATTATATTTTTTCTCAACTTTGTGTTACAAAAGTTTCAGAAACAAAGTATAATTGAAATCAGCCTCTCCGCTAGATATTTAAATGGGACAAGTCTATGAGTAATGCAATAAATATACATCCCCACTTTGACATAATTCACAAATGCAAGTGATTCTCACTAGTAATTTTTTTTTTTTTTTTTTTTTTAGTCATGATTTAATATAACTTATTGAAACACAGCCATCCATTGTTGAGCGTCGACCAGAACGGGCTGGCGATACCAACTCAGCAAAAACAACAATAATAACAAGAATAAATAAAAAAAAAAATAAAGATAGAAACATATCTGTGCTAAGAGTTTAGTTACTTACACGGCCCACACGATGTAGGCAGCTTTTGATAGAAAGCCCATTTTGAATCGCGCCTAGAGCCTTGAGCACAGAGTGGCTGAACATGCCGTTGTACGATTGAGATTCCTTCAGCACTGTTCGCACCACCAATTAAGCTGACAGCAGCAAAGCATTTATAAAACAACAACAAAAAAGAAATGAGCACGCAATTTTCAATTTTCTATTTTGAATTTCAATTTTCAACTTAAATGTTAGCTAATTCTCTTTTAAGTGTTTATTTATGATTTATTTGTTTATTTTTTTTTTTTTAATTTAATTTTGAGCTTCTGACACTGCCGCGACATTTGCTCGCGCTGACAGTTAAACTGCTTCTGTTTATATTTTGTTTTTCACAGTTGAAAGAGGCGCGCGAAATTAAGCGAAAACAAACTGTGAATTAGAATCGAAATCGGAATCGGAATTGCAGTGGGAATTGGAGTTGGAGTCGGAATCAGATCAGATAATCAGAATTGCTCAGTTCGGGGTGCCCGGCGTATTAGTAAAGTCGAATAGCAAACGCAGAATGGACGTGTTTGTCTAGCGCCCAACTCATAAATATGAAATTGAAAATGGAATTAAGCGAGCGCACAAAATATACAACAACAAGAATAAGAACAACAGCAACAACACACAACTCTACAAACCAACTGAGCAGCAGCAAAGAAAATTATTTAATTGATATTTTTTTGTTTGTGTGTGTGCCGAAGTGCAACCGAAGCGTAGCCGAGCAATTGCCGAACTTCAAATTCTGCTGCGCCGGCGTCAACTGTCGCCAATAGATTCCGTCGACGTCGGCGTCGACGTCCATGCTAACACCAACGCCAACGGTGTCAGCGATATCAGCAGCGTCTGAGACTTCGGCTTTGACTTGTGGAAGGGCTGCGCCCGACTTACGCTGGTAAGCACACCAGCGATTACGTTTGCCTGCAGCGGCAGGGCTACAGTTGGGGTTGGGACAGGGGCTGCGGGCTGGGGCTGGGCTAAGCATGTGTGAATAGATGAAGAGTGTGGCATTGGTCATGGTTATTGCTGTGGCTGATCAATCGATCGCCGGCTGTTACTGGGCCGGGTCTAGCTGGCTGGCTGGCTGACTGGCAGTGGGGGCTGGGTAGTTTCAGCCAAAAGGCGCGTCATGCTTTTAGCACGCCTAATAATGGCTGCAACTGTGTGTGCTCAAAGCCCAACAAACCCAATGAACTGTAAACCATGCGGGACGACGGCAACTACATCGACTAACGGATAAGATTCGCCTTTAATGGGTCAAATAAAAAACAAATAAGAAGGCTCTAGTCGAGACGGCTCGACTACGAGATACCCTGAACCCTGCAAAAAAGTGATACTCTTCTTCTTTACGCACTTATAAGCGCGCGCTCTGCTAAGTGCGCAGTTGGGTGGGGTGGGTTGGTCTGAAATTTTGACGCTTATAACTCCATTTTTAAATGGAGGATCTTCATAAAATTTTTATGAGTATCTAAATGTATCTATTTGCAAAATTGCAAGTCTCTAGTATTTGAAATGCGTTTTCTTCAAATTGGGGGCGAAGAAGGCGTGGTATCCAAAATCTGAAAACTACAAAAGTTCCATAATATCTATCTAAATATATAAAGTTGAAGTTTCTAGCTAAAACGGTGTAGAAGTTATACCCAAAAAACGTAAAAAATGGAAACGAATTTTGTATCGATTATTTGGAAATGGGATGAGTTATCGAAAAAACAAAATAAAATCGTACTACGTACATACGAGTGGTCATGTGAAATTTCAGCTCTCTAGCTTCTGTAGTTTCCGAAATCTCGACGTTCATACGGACGGACGGACGGACAGGCGGATAGGGCTCAATCAACTTATTTTTGTATGCTGATCAAGAATATATATACTTTATGGGGTCTGCGACGTCTCCTTCTGCCTGTTACATACATTTTCACAAAACCATTATACCCTGAATTCCCATTTTCAATGGGTTCCATTTTCCCATTTTCAATGGGTTCAGGGTATAAAAATAAAAAAAAAAACACGTAAGAATGATCTAGCAACGGACAGACTGGACTACTGGATACCCTAATGCATAATTGCAATTTCTCAGTTAACATTTGATATTCTGCATTGACTTCAGCTCGAATAATCTTTTTTTTTTAGGTTTACGATCTATATTGGTAAAATTCTGTTAGTATAACGTGAGAATTCTCCTATGACGGTGGGTTAAAGTAAATTATGCTATTAGATTAATTTGATGAATGGATAGATTGATGTGCATTGATGAGTTATGATAATAACGGATGAAGGGATGGATGACATGAAAACATATACTATGTCGTAGCGTTAAAATTATTGGTCTCGTCTTCCATTATAAGCTTGCTTAATAACGAGTTCTCGGAGTCGCAGACTTCTATTACCAAAGCTTTTTCTTGTCCAACCGTCTCTCATTAAGTGCCCTTTTTTCATCTCTCTTGTCAAACTGCCTCCTGGTTCATAGCAACTCTGTGCGAAGGATATAAGTAGCCCTCTCGCTCTCACTCGGCGACATCCGAGATCACGTTCAGCAAAAGCTATAGTTATCTCTCTCTTAATAACAATACATCCATTAATTGTCAATAAAATGCTAACTCATTCGATTAGCGCTAGTTGTCAGTTTCTCTTTAACTATCAATCACAACATAATAACTAACACAACGTCATAATATCACACCCATACGACATATATATCTCAAACTGTCTTTTGTTTAATACATCATACCCTTTAAATACATTTTCTATGGGATAGGGTGTATATAAATATGTCTCGCGCAGCAACAACAACTGGGAACTGAAAGTTTGTCAACGCTTCAACGCTGCCCCAATGATCATCATCTTGATAATAATGATCATTGGCAATAATGAAGATGACGCTGCTGCCACACCCCCGGTCACAACTTAATATCCGAGAGTCAAAGAGCTGCAGCTGGAACGGCCGCCGTCGATATCGCCGTCGCCGAAACCCAGCCTAGCCAATAAATTATGGTTTATTGGCAACGCTCATTTGTCGCAGCGCCAAAAAAAGAAAGAAGTTAGAAGGCTCTAGTCGAGACGGCTCGACTAAGAGATACCCTGAACCCTGCAAAGAAAGTGATAATCTTCTTCTTTACGCACATATGAGCGCGCGCTCTGCTAACTGCGTAGTTGCTGCAGTGGCTTGAGGGTGGGTTGGGCTATACTTTGGACGCTTATAACTAACTCCATTTCTAGATGGACGATCATGAAACTTTCGGAGTATAATAATAGCATCCAAATGTATCTATTAGCCAAATTGCAAGTCTCTAGTATTTGAAATGCGTTTGTTTCAAATTGGGCGCGTGGCATCTAAAATCTGAAATTTTCATAATCTGCGTATCCATAATATCTATCTTATTATATAAATTTTAGTATCTAGTCCCTAGCTAAACGGTATGGAAGTTATGTCCAAAAAACAAAACAAACAAGTAAGAAAGCTGTAGTCGAGACTGCACGACTACGAAATCCCCTGAGCCCTTCTTCGAACGAATAATCCAAGAATTATTCGATTCGTTTGTGCACGCATAAGAAACTGTACATGCAAAACCACACACATAGACGCTGATCTACGCTTGTAGGCATGTACATATGTACATATTTGTGTATGCATGTGTGCATGCGTGCGTCTTGCTGTCTCTCTGCTTTGCTGCTGCGTCGCATGGGTTTTGATGAGAAAACTTGGATGATATCTTCAGATTATGATTATGATATTCATATTTATATGATAAACCAAACTGCATGTCTCTAATATTTGAAATGCATTTTTTCACATTTTTGGGTGGTGGGGCGAAGTGGGGGCCGGAATCAAAAATCTGACAAAAACCCGAACTGTATTAAATTAGTATCTATATATATGCAGAAGACTTGGAGACTCTAACTTTAAAGATGAATTAGCTAGAATTTTATAACTGGTTCCCGATAAATCGTTTATCGATAACTTTGCAAATATACAAGCTACCCAATTTCTGAAACAAACTCGAACTGCGCGTGCAATATACGGACCTAACACAAAAATAATGAACTCTCTAGCTTTTGTATCTTCGGAAATCGACGCGTTCATACATACGGACGGACGAACGGACAGACGGACATGGCTATATAAACTTTTCTCGTCACCCTGATCAAGAATATATATACTTTATGGGGTCTGCCACGCCTCCTTCTGCCTGTTACATACTTTTAAAAAACCATTATACCCTGATTTCCCATTTTCAATGGACTCAGGGTATAAAAATCACGGCATAATCAATTATAATAATTAAAAACAAATTTTTTATTAAAAATTGCAAATAAAAGTTTATCCTTTTTTTGAATTCGCCGTAAAAAAATAACTATATGCCTTTTCATCCCAGTCTTCCTGGTTATTTTTTTGTGCTTGATTTTTTTAAAAAATCATAACTGTTATTTGCGGTCCCTGCTTTATGGGGTCTGCGACATCTCCTACCCGTTACATACTTTTTGAATTGCCATTACATACTTTCTGAATTCCCATTTTTAATGGGTTCAGGGTATAAAAATACGAAGATTTTACTGAAATAGAACACTTCTTCCCAAAATTGGATTTGGAAAGTATAAATAACTTTGGCTCATAAACTGATATTATAACCTATTCATTATATATATGTATATATATGTCGAGGTATAATTAGTAAAAGACACTCAAGTAGAACATTGACAGTTGGTGAAAGCGCTTTGATCCGTTATTCGCCAGATGGTCAGCGTAGTTCGATGCAAGTATGCAGAAATGTTGCGAAAGGTTCTAAGTGGCGTACGTGACCAAATAAGGTTTGAAGGAGGTTTGAGGAAAGAGTTGCACAGGAGATAATTGTTGTGCGTGCAATCTTGAGTCACTGAGAGAGAAAGAGATCGCTATATATTCTATTACAATAGAATGTGTGTGAGCGATGTGGTATTGATGCTGAAGGCATTAATGATTAGACAGTGAAAGTGAGCGGTTTGCCGACTAAGAGAACGATAATAATAGCGCTCTGACATATATATGTATATGTATAAGACAGACCAGCTTATCGTGTGGCTTGTATAGCCGGTAAGCAGTTGGCCTACCCACTCCCTCACGATGGCAATGCCAACATGGATTTGGTCACCTAGTTTTTGGGATGCAATGGAGCGCGTTAATTGAAATCTAATTGAATGCAATTATCTCTCGCACAGCTTCGATTCGATTTGTAAGACAACGGCTTGACGCTGTCTTAGCTAATGCCGGATAATCTGTGGCCTAATCTCTTAACAAGTTGCTAAGATTAAGGCTATGCGAAATGCATGTGAATAGTTCCTCAATACTTGTGGTTGACTCAACAATTTGAAGAAAGAAATATTGGCAATTAGCTAATAAATGTGAACTGGCTAATGCCTGAGGAGTCGGTGTTGTTAAGGGAAATACGCTCAATTCGTTGCTTTGGAAATAGTTTGTTAACCTTGTTGGTAATACCATAGTTATTATTATACCCTGAACCCATTGAAAATGGGAATTCAGGGTATAATGGTTTTGTGAAAATGTATGTAACAGGCAGAAGGAGACGTCGCAGACCCTATAAAGTATATATTTTCTTGATCAGCATAAAAAAATAAGTTGATCTAGCCCTGTCCGTCTGTCCGTCTGTCCGTGCGCCCGTCCGTCCGTCTGTATGAACGTCGAGATTTCGGAAACTACAAAAGCTAGAGAGCTGAAATTTCACATGAACACTCGTATGTTAGCTACGCAATACGAGTTTATTTTGTTTTTTTTTATATTCGAAAATTCGTTTCCATTTTTTAGGTTTTTTGGGTATAACTTCTACGCCGTTTTAGCTAGAGACTTCAACTTTATATATTTAGATAGATATTATGGATACGCAGTTTTTGTAGTTTTCAGATTTTGTATGCCACGCCCCCTCCGCCCCCAATTTGAAAAAAAGCGCATTTCAAATACTAGAGACTTGCAATTTGGCACATAGATAGAAAAATAGATACTCTCAATCCACTCTGAAAATTTCATGAAGATCGTCCATCTAGAAATGGAGTTAAAAGCGTCCAAAGTTCAGCCCAACCCACCCCCAAGCCACGGCAGCAACTGCGCAGTTAGCAGAGCGCGCGCTTATAAGTGCGTAAAGAAGAAGAGTATCAATTTTTTGTAGGGTTCAGGGTATCTCGTAGTCGAGCCGTCTCGACTAGAGCCTTCTTACTTGTTATTATTGTTGTAGTTGTAATTGCCATTAAAAGTGTTTTGGAAAATAAGTGAATGACCTTCACGGCGATTTTCAAATGCAATTAACACACATGCACTCGTCTACATCGACAGCAACGACTACGACGACGACGATGATGGCAAATGCACTGATGCAGGACGACCAGCACCATCAACCATCAACATTGACCACCATTGCACCCGCGATCAATCTAAGTTGCTGCCGATGACGCAGCCATGGAATTGGTGCCAAAGCCTTTGCCAAGTGCAGCCGTTGGCTCTTTAACTCTGCCACTGACTGTGACTCCAAATGCTGTACAGTGGAACCATATGCACAAATCCCCAGCAATTAATCAATTAACAATTTCCTCAGTATAATTTGTGATCTGAATCATAAAGAAATTGAAAGCCGATTCAATCAAGACGCCCATATCTACGGACATAATTAAGTGCACATCCTTAAAGCAAAGTGGTGAATAGAGAGTAAACCTAATCAATTATAGTGCTGGGTCAAATAATAATATAGAGTATATTATTGTATATATTATTATAGAAAATGATCTACCGACAAACACATCTCAAACCCGTTTTTAGAGTAATCAATAAATAAATAATTTCGATTTCCCAAATTCCATCTCATCCCTTAAAAATGGTACGAGAGCAAGATCACTTAAGTATGTACATAAGTAATTATACACATTACTCTTATTCTCTATCTGCAGACTCTTCGTTTCATTAGAAACGTTTTTATACCCTGAACCCATTGAAAATGGGAATTCAGGGTATAATGGTTTTGTGAAAATGTATGTAAAAGGAGAAGGAGACGTCGCAGACCCCATAAAGTATATATATTCTTGATCAGCATAAAAAAAAGTTGATTGAGCACTGTTCGTTTGTCCGTCCGTATGAACGTCGAGATTTCGGAAACTACAAAAGCTTAGAGAGCTGAAATTTCACATGAACACTCGTATTAAATTAAGATAGTCCATCTAGAAATCTAGTATCACTTTTTTTTTAAGCGTCGAAGGTGAAGAGAGTAGAGTGTGAAGCGAGAGTGAAGTTTATTGAAAAGCGAAAATTTTTGAGTTTTTGGATCAGAATCAAATGTAAAATGTGAAATTTGATATGATGAGAGTGAAGAGTGGACATTCGAGAGTGAAGAGTTTGAAATAAAGTGTGGAAGGCATAGCATGCAGAGCCTATACAATGTATTGTATATATGGGTACAATTCGTTTAACTTCTTATAATTTAATATAATATGATAATAAGAGTCAGTTACCTCAGCAATATAGTCAATTGTAGATCATGGCCCAAACGCTCCAGGGCGGGCACGCCCTCAACTCTCAATATGTTTATTTTTTCGCGCAGTGATCGGGATACTGTATGTTGGCCTTGACGTTCGCGTAAGATTTCTAAAATATTGGGTTGCCGCAAAAAGGCAATAACCTGAAAATGAAGTGGAAGAATGGAAGATAAATATTACATATTAAATTACAGTTTAGTGTAAAAAATTATGTATATGTAGGCAGATATTATGGATATGCTGATTTTGTAATATTCACATTTTGGATGCCACGCCCCCTTCGCCTCAATTTGTAAAACAAAACGCATTTCAAATACTAGAGACTGGCAATTCGGCAAATAGACACATTTGGATGCCCTTTATATATTCTGAAAATCTCATGAGGGTCGTCCGTCTAGAAACGGAGTTATAAGCGTTCAAAAAATAGCCCAACCCACCCCAAGCCACGGCAGAAACTGCACGGTTTGCAGAGCACGCTCATACGTGCGTAAAATTGAAGAGTATAATCCTTTTTGTAGGGTTCAGGTTATCTCGTAGTCGAGCCGTCTCGACTAGAGATATTCATTTTAAAAACAAACTCGAAACTGAATACGATTAGATTCCCTAAATGGATGAGTTGGGATGATGTCTTTATAAACACAAGTTTTTGATCATGAGTAGATATAAATAGAGAGATATTTAAGTCTCAGATCTAGACCTTAGACAAATGACATTTTATATAGCAAATATCAATAAACTCTCTAAGCATACCGATTGACTTAAATTGATATCTGTACATACATATATACAAGTTAGATATAAAGATATGTTAATGGGAAAACTGGAACAAGTCTGCACTACTTACTTTTTCATTATAGGCTATCGGCACATCTTCGTGACCCGCGGCTGCAGGGATGCCGGTGGAGCTGGTGCTGAGCCCGCCGACGGCGCCGCTGAGGCTCAGCGCGCAGGCAACGGCTGCCACCGAGCTGCAGTTGTGTTGGCTGGCGCTGGCTGTTTGATTGGCGATGCCGCGGCATGGACGAGGTGGCGGCAGCGGCGGAACGCCCGATACCGAGGTTGATACTCTGCTGGAGCTGCTCGAGTTGATGTGGCCGGCGGTGGCCGACAGGCAGTTGCCATCAACGAGATCCGGTTGTCCTTCTCGTGGCATATACTGATGCGAATGCGAATGCGGATGCTGCTGCTGTTGCTGCTGCTGCCGATGGCGGACAACGCGCGGACACTCGACGGGCAGGCGAGGGTCCATGAAGGAGGTCTTGCGATGCTGGTGGTCGATGAAGAACTGCTTGCCGGACTGATCGATCTTGGTCTCCCAGCAGGAAGGCAGTTCGCGGCTGAGCTGCGCAAAGGTGTTGACCAGCGCCACCAGATCCTTGTTGTACTGGTAGCGCTGGAAGCACTGCGGATCGCGCCGTATGCGCAAGACCATATGCTTGAGCGCCGCGTTCCGGTTGTAAATGGCCAGTGCGGCCTCGTTGGTGTGGAGCAGTGAGTAGAAGTCCGGCCGGCACAGCATCAGTACCGCCGGATGTATGGCTAGGTTGAGCGAGGCAGGCGACGCCGCTGTGCCGGCTGCGCTGCCAGCACCAGCACCGGCGTCAGAAGCGGTTGACGCTGCAGTCTGGCTACTGCCATGGGGAAGACCGTAATGATTGGGACCCGTGTGGGTCTCTGACGGATCGGAGGAGTGCAAGGATAGGCGATTCTCATTGGTGATGGTGCGCCGTATGGACTGATAGCGCCTGTCCAGCTGCTGGCGGTGATGCTGCTCGCGACCGCCGGGACCTGTGCTCGGACCGGGTCGCTGCCAGGATGTGGTCCGTGTCGTGTGATCAATGTAGAATATGCGCCCATGGCTGTCCATACGCGCCTCCCATGCGGGCGGCAGCGGTGCCTCCGCCATAGAGCTGCAGACGCCGCCGGCGGTCTCCATGATGCCGGCACCAGCGGCAGCTGCTCCTACTACTGCCGTCGCAGCCGCTGCCGCACTGCGCTCCGGTATGGAAGGCAGCCGCGTGCTGCTGATGTGCACCGTGTCCGAGCTGTCGTCCACATCTGATGCACGTGCTCCGACAGCACTGGCCGGCGAGCCGGGAGGCGTCTGCAATTGACTAGAGTTGGGCTCCATAGCTGCTGCGGCCAAAGCGGAGTTGGCAGTTACGGCCTGAAGACGCGCGTGACGACGCGCGTGATGTGTGGGCGTGGGTGGGCAAACCAATCCGGCAGCAATAGAAGCCACAGGCACACCTCCACCACCGCCGACACGCTTCAGGAGTCGCTGTTGTGGCCGCTGAGCATGGACAGTGGGCATGCCGAGCGGCGGTGGCGGAGCCAGAGGCAGTGGTAAGATCGCCTCCAGGCCACCCACGCCTCGTCCGCGCGTAGGCGAATGCTGCGAATCGGGGCTGAGACTAAGATCCAACGGCGAAACGCTACGCGTGGAGCAGCCCGAGGGCGGACTGCGCTGGCGCTTGGGCGAGAGCAGCAGCCGAGGCGAGTTGTTGCTGCTACTGCTGGCCAAATGGTAGGCTTCATCGCTGCCCGTCGCTGTGCCAGCAGCCTTGCCATTGGACAGGGCACGGGTCAAAGGACGGTGTTGCCGCAGATACGGAAAGTGGTGTGAGCTGAGGCCGTTGGAGTTTGAACTCGAACTGACGGCGCCAGAGCTGCAACTGGCGATAGCGCTGCTGCTGTGCTGCTCTTGTAGGGGGAACGTGGGGAAATCATAGGTCATGTGGGCCGGCACCTTCTGCGTACTGATCGTGTTGATGTAGCTGTCGGGCCCGATTTTCTTCTGGATCAATGGCTTGAAGCGCATGGGTGGCGGACTGGCCTCCGGCTGGCCCAGAAGACGCAACGGTGAGTTGTTGCTGCTGCTGCATGCTCCACTGTAGCTGGACACGTCCTCGCCGGGCATGCACTCGTCCATGTCGAGTATATCGAACTTGAAGACATCTCCCTGCAGCTTCATCTCCCGCCCAACGGCGCGCGGCGGCCACGAACGCTCCAGCGGACGGTGCTGCGCCGGCGGCTGTGGCAAGTGCTTCTGGCGGCTATGCGCCCCGCCGCCCAGGTAGGCGCTGGCCTGTAGTGCTGCTGCGGCGCCTAGTAGGCTCTCTACAGCGGCAGCCTCTTCATCCACCTCGTCATCGTCGCCCTCCTCCTGTCCAAGCGACTCCTCGTTCTGCTGCTCGCGCAGCTCGGCCACACTGAGCGAATCCACCATCTCGGCGGGCACCGTCTCGAAGCACTCGCGTGCCACCCACAAGTTGAAGCTATCCCCGTTGGCTGTCGTCGTAGTGGCCATGGCAAGTGGTTTGCTCTTCTTCTTGCAGACACCATACTGGGGCGAGAGCGTCCAGGATTTGCGACGAGCACCGCCGCCCACGCTGCAGCTGCCATCGCTGCCGATGCTGCCATTGCACGAGCCGCTGGGTGAGAGCGCCGCCCCAGTTACCGCTCTAGACGCCGAGGCCAGAGCTGTGCTACTAGGCATTTCGCAGGATCTGGTGGAGAGCAGCATTTGGTGCTGGTTGCGTGGCTTGACTAAGTCGCCGATATTGGAAGCCACCGTTGAAGCTGGCGCTGATGCCTCTGACAGTTCACTGCTTTCGTTGTTTGTCTCTGGTTGCAAGTGTCTTGGGGCTGTTGTTTAAAGGGGAAAAAAATAAAAAACAGTTAGCCAAAAGTCAGATGGCACAAGTGAATCGCTTACTTTGATTGCGCCTTTTACTCATCACAACGTCGCCGTCTGCATCTTGTTCCGGCTGCTGCACTTGTTCAGAATTCGGCTGTTGATCTGTGCTCTGCCCATTGCTCTCATTCAAATCGGCATCTGCGTCACTGACGCTCACTCTGACGTCATTGGCCAGAGTTAATGCACTCTCGAATGCTGTTTCCAGCTCGTCGCTTTCATTGCTATTGCACGCCTCATAATAAGCATCCTTGCCATCATCATCATCATCATCATTATCGTCATCATCATCATCATCATTATCACCACCACCATCATCATCATCGTCGTCGTCGCCGTCTTCACCATTATCCGCTTGCTCGTCATTGTTATGCGCCGTTGTCACTTGGCTGTCTTGCTCAGCATCCGTCGAGATTTCGGCAGTTACGATGCCCGCTGTTGCGGTAACGTGCGCTGGAGGCTCCATGCTGCTGTTCCCGCTTCTTACCCCACCCCAACGGCTGCTGCTGCTGCTCTATTTTTTAATAGATTTCTTGTTTCGCATAATATTTGCTGCCCCCTGTCACTGCGCTGCGATGCTGTTTCGTGCTGCTGCTGCTGCGTCGTTGTGTTCTTGCTATCGATAATTTCAATTGCTTGCAAATCAGCTGTTCAGTGGACCTTCATCTTACCACCACTGCATACGCGCATCGTACAACAACATTGACCCCAATTGTAACACTGTAATAGAAATAATATAACAAAACGTAAACAAAAGTATAATCGCATGCTAACGGAGTGGCCAGTTTATTTTGATATTTTAAATGAATTTGCTGGTATTTTAATTTGCATACAAATTGCCAGTAAGGAATATGCTTAATAATACCAAAGACAGATATTTTGAAAAATGTATTTCATTTTTGCCGCCAGAGATTAATCTAGTATAAATGCATAATATTTAAATAGATATTGATACCTTTCGTTCCCTTATAGAAAATATAAAGATAATTTGAATTAGATTTTTTAAATATATACCCAGACATTTGCAAACACTGCCTAATAAATAGAAATAAATAAATTAAGGCTAATATTGAATATAAATTAATGAATCAGCAAAACAAAATTTTACATTGGCTTCTCCCACACCAATGTCGTTTTTACGATCGACGGAATGGCTCTAAGGCGACGAATAATAGAAAAGAGCACATGTTAGTTAAAAGTAACGGCATTTGTCTCACTTTCGGTTTTAGCACCATTGTTACAGCATTTGCTTCAGCTGATGATTTTTTTTTGATGTGTTAAGTTTCGTTTAAACAATGTTTGTACGGCCCAAAAGCTTTGAAACCCAATCAGCCACAGCCAAGGCCGCAGCTACATCCGAATCCGACATGGAAGCTAGCGACTTCAGCGCGGCTATAACTACAGAGAAAGCGCCTAAGCGAGCGGTCTCCACGAAGGTGTGTAAATGCTTTGCGATCACGTACGAGGAATACTGCCGGCACAGCTCGTTACACGGCGTTCAGTACCTCGGAGAGGAGAAGCGGCCGAAGAAGGAGCGGATATTCTGGCTATTCATGTTTGTTGTGTCCTTGTGCTGCTGCGCCACGCTCATCATGAGCGCCTACAACAAATGGAAGGAGACGCCGGTGATTGTGAGCTTTTCGGAGAGATCAACGCCTGTATGGAATATACCTTTCCCGGCCGTCACCATTTGCTCGGAGACAAAGCGCGTACTCAAATCGAGGGGCAACCATTCGTTTGCGAATCTTTTCAGCCAGTTCACGGCGGATATGCACTCCTCACGGGTTTTCCAGCCGCCCAATATCTCGCCCAAGGAGTTGGAAGAGTTTCGCACGATGCTCCACGTGTGCAACACACACAATGTGCCTCAGGACATACCGCTGATTCCCGGTGACGACCTGGACTACTACAAAGTGCTAGAGCGGATGTTGCCGCCATTTGAGCGTTACTTCTTCTACTGCCGCTGGTTGAGCCGGTTCAATGAGTGCGACAAGTACTTCCGGCCCACGCTGACCGAGGAGGGCATCTGCTATACGTTCAATGGCCTGCGACCCACTGACATCTATCGGGAGAACACCTACCAGTATCACCAAAGCGTCGAGAACGTGTCGAAGTCGACCTGGAGTCTGGATAAGGGCTATGATGCATTTTGCGACGTGGAGACATATCCAGCTCGTGTGCTTAGCGCAGGCGCACGCTCGGGAATCTTTATGACGCTGCAGAGCTTTAAACAGGAAGTAGACTACGCCTGTCGTGGGCCCGTCCAAGGGTTCAAGGTACTGCTGCACGCACCGGATGACGTGCCGCAGGTGTCCAAGCAGTTCGTACGTATCCCCATGGGCAGGGAAGTGCTGATCGCCGTTAAACCAAACATGATAATCACATCGGCGGGCATCGCCGAGTATGATCCGCACCGGCGACAGTGCTTCCTCGGCCATGAGCGCCTGCTGCGTTTCTTCAAGGTCTACTCCGAGTCTAATTGCGAGCTGGAGTGCCTGGCCAACTTTACGATGGCCAAGTGCGGCTGCGTCAAATTCTCAATGCCCCGCAGCCTGGATATGCCCGTCTGCGGCGAAAACAAGATCTACTGCTACAACATGGCCGAGCGAGAGCTGTTGGTGCGCGAGTTCCATCGTGTCCGCAAGATGAATACAAAAGGCGAGATGCCGATGGGCCAGGAAACGGCGTGCAACTGCATGCCCGCCTGCACTTCGCTCGTCTACAATGCGGAGATTTCGCAGGCCAACTTCGACTTACATGAGATGTTGGCGGCCGAAGGGGACACGGAATTCTTACGTGATTACCCCGGCTCTCAGATGTCCAGGCTATCCATTTACTTTAAGCAAAATCAATTCATCACTTCGAAGCGTTCCGAACTGTACGGCGTAACCGAATTTTTGGCTAACTGCGGTGGTATCTTTGGTCTTTTCATTGGCTTTTCAATCCTGAGCCTCGTGGAGGTAGCATACTACTTTACTTTGCGTTTCGGTGTCAATCTGAAACAATTGTTCAAAGTAGATTCCTAGGCAGCTGCCAAGAGTAAAATTTCATCTGTTCATCCGCAGTTTTCACGTTGCGCATGCATTCAGATTAAATTAAAAAAAAAAAACATTTTTTTTTCGTTTCTCTATCACATTTGTTATGTTATTTGTTAATATTGTTCACGTAATTTTTTTTTTTTTTTTTTTTTTTTTTTTTTTTTTTTTTTTTTTTGTTTTTGTAAATGTGTGTGAAAATCAAAAATGTAGAAAATCTATTTAGTTGATTTCTATGTTGAGCATTTTTAAATGGTAATATTTACGTAATAAGATATATGCATATTTCAAGTTTGAATACTTGTTTTGCGCGTCAATAAATTATCGATAGATGTATATTATTCAATTTAGCTAGATAACTAAATGAGTCGAAGCTATTGTTTATTATTGATATATAACGAATATTTATAGGAGCATTTAAATTGCTATTTTGGATTCTGAAATCAATACTAATAAGTAATAATACAATATTGATCATGTTGATCCACATTACAACATATCAATATCAATATACATATGTATGTACATATGTATATGTTGTATGGTTAGTGGCTGTGTGGGGTTAGTGTCCACATTTGGGGTCAAATATCGATAAGGTCTTATAATGTCCGATTGCCATGTTATTTGGACAATAATTCTTCCCAAATTCCACACACATATTTCTGTAGAATAACATCCCTCACAAAAAATATACCGATAGTTTGGCTAAATATATTTCCATTTAGTCATTGTAAAATGATACGTCATTTATCGATACTTGTTAACTCAGTAATAGCACTAACCATACAATGTTGTATGGTTAGAGGTAATAATAATAAGTATTTTAAAATATATGATTTTTCAACTTTTTCACTATTTTTTACCTGTCATTTTTATGAGTATTGTCCATTGAATCAAATATCGTATATTGCTGTTTGTTTCGCCCAGGGCGGCATTTTTTCCGATAGCACTTTTAGCTATCGATTGTCGATTCAACAAAAAAAAAAAATCGCATTCACTAGTCAATTTTGCATTTGGTTTGTGTGCAAATAAAATATTTATATAAACAATAAAACCATAGTGCTTAACAACAAAATAGAAGTGTGCTCTTCAAGAAAGAAAAACCTTTATAAGTAATTGAAACGTGATTTAACGTAATAAAATGCTTATGTTGACCAGCTGTACGTTAACATCGCTATCAATATCAACAACAGTGCAAACAAGAGTGCCATAAAATGTAGAAAGTAAACAGAGGCATCCCAACTAACATTAAAAGCAATATATATATATATATATATTTTTAATTTACTCGCGTGCACTTATTATTTTGGTTTTGTATTGGTGAATGGGCGCCGTCACTGCTGTTACCGCCGTTGCTGCCACCGCCACCGCCGCCATCTTCGCCGTTGCACTGAGATATGGCCTCTTTACATTCCAGTTGGCGTTTTGGCAAAAAGAGAAGCAAATTACAATTACGCATTAATGGTACGTTATGTGTAACAAATAATAAATGTTAATTAACATATGCCACAACTTTCATTACATACATAACAACCATATAGCTGCACATACACACTCACGCACACATAGATATAGATTCTCTTATTGTTGTTATTTCTAGCTATTGCTTCGCTCTGTCTCACACAATAGCTTCCAATAGGCCTTTCCCAATAAATATGCAGGCAAAGTCGATTGCGCGTAACGGGAAGGATGTTGCAGCGGCAGCTATAGCTTTCGCTTGGCAATATTCTCTTCAATTTTCATCACTTTCTCGATGATAGTGTTGATGCCAGAAATTACCTGTTATTTATATATTTATATAAATACATACATATATATATATATTTTTTGTATATTGTATACACTTATGTTTTGTTTGATCAAATTTTCTTACATGTTTGATTTCTATTAATAGACGTCACGTCGCTAACATATAGTCTCAACGATGACGCAGCAAGCTAATAATAATAAACAAAATTATTATTATTTTTTTTTTTTAATAATAATAAAATAAAAAAACAAGAACCAAAAGCAAGAGCAACAATACACATATGTTGTTAATTTATTTTCCAAGTACAGTTGGTTCTGTACCGCTGCCTCATTGCAACTAGAAGAGAGAAACAACTGCTGATGTACATACATATGTATGTATGTATGTGCTGTGACACTCACTCGAATTTCACGTGCGCCGGCAGCATTGGCCTCTGATTAGATGCGCTCGTGAAACAATTTCACTTTGATAAATAGCCAATTTACTCATTGGTATTTAGTTGTTGTCACTGTATAGGACATGCACACATATGTAATAGATAAGTAAATCTGGCCAAAAAAGCTAATTATTGATAACTAATTAGAAAAATACGAATAGAACTCGACTACCATATGCATATACATTAAATATATGTTATAAACAAATCAATAAAGCTATTTATTTATAACTATTTACAGAAAAAACTAATATGAACAATATATATAACAGAACATAACTGAAATTAGAAAACCTTCAACTAAATCTTAGCATTATTAAAAAAGCATTATTAATAATTTGAAATAAATTTTATACTGAAGATGCATACACTATATAAAAATATATATTATAATCAAGCTAATTATTGAAAAATAATACAATGGTAATATCATTCGAAACTAAACTAACTAAACTTTAAACGAATTCAATTAAACCGTAAATATTAATATATATATATATATATATATATATATATATATATATATATATATATATATATATATATATATATATATATATATATATATATATATATATATTTATTTATCTAAATGTATGTACAAGAGAAAATATGTAGAGTTTAATTTAGCTAAACTTTAATAGGTATATTATATGATATATTAAATATTATTATATTGATAGCTCGCTTAAACTTACAAAATTGAAAATTAAATATTTTCTAATGAATCGTATTGGCATTTGAATGCCATATCCCATTTTAGTAGAATATGATCAATCATATATTTCACTATAAAACGAATTAGTCATTATAGTTACATATATAAAACAAATTCCGTACTGTTGAGGATGCACTTCCATACTTTATTTAGAACAAGTTTATTATGAATATGAGATTTTGTAATTCGTACCACGACTATAGCTTAAAAATAACAACTCTTTAAGTTATATTTCACGATCTTTTATTCTGTTTTCAGTTTCGCAAGATCCAGAAGACTTTTATCGTCTAGATCCGACGAAATCGGCTGCTGAAAATGCATATGACATCTACGCCATGCTCTGTGTGGAAGAGACGCGAGATACGAAGCGTCTGTTTCTGCTCAATTCTCTGGCCTCCCTATGCTTGGCGGCCGCCTCAGGATCACCGCACAACAATATACGGTTCAGCACGGAGGAGCTGCTCTATTGGTGAGTGCCGCGTGCCACCCAATCAATTCGGAAATCCATGCTAATATGATGTTATTTGCAGTCTAAGTGCCTCGCTGGTGCACACATTTACGCAGGTGCGTGCTGCCGCGCTGCGCACCATTCGATATACGTTGTGCACATCAAAAGATATCAAGACGTTCAATTCGCTGCAGCTGCAGCATCTGCTATGCCGCTCCATTGATCTAATGCTAAAAAACGACGATGAGCGCGTACAGGCACTGAAGCTGGTACGCAAAATGCTGGCGATAGCACCAGAAGACATTAGTCCAGTGGTTGTCAGATGCCTGGTATCCTTGGCAGACAGCGGCATCGAGGAGAGCGATAATTTGCTGCGTGCCTGCCTGGCGACGCTTGCAGAGTTCGCCGTGCTCAATCCGGCGCTACTGATAGTATGCGGCGGCGTTTCGTCTATAACGCGGAATGTGTTGGAGTGCCACAATCCACGCATTGCCGAAAGTCTTTGCGGCGTGCTGCTTTATCTACTCGAATGGCCGCAGACGCGCAACATTTGCGGCGTTCGGCTCGATTGCTTGGCGGCACCTTATTGTGATTTCACCTATGGACTAGGCATCATGGATAAAAACAAGTTGGTTGCCAAGCGGCTGCCATTTCTTAAATACATTTCCTTATTAATTGCAAACTCCTTGTAGAGATGCACGCGAGCTGCGCTATACCAGCTGTCGACTGGCGTTACTTTCTGTGTTACGCAGCTGGACTGGCACGCTCGAATTCTGCGATCCAAGTAAACCTTCAGGTTTGAAAGCAATAGTTGACGCTTTATATTTAAATCAGATTGAAGTTCGAGTAAGTATGCATGCCGATCCACCAGGTTATTAGAGAGCTTTAATATATGTGTATGAATAATATTAAAGTAATAATATTAGTATATAAATAGTGGTATATTTGTTTTTATATAAATTTCTAGCGTATTCAGCAAAATTAGTCTTGAACTGTCTTCAATAGGTAACAAACGATAGTCGCTCTCTAAAATTAGTATATTATATATGAAGCTAATTTCAATTAAAATAGAAATCTTGAATCTATATGATTAAATTAAACGTTCAAAATCAAATTTTGAGTCAGCTAGCACATCAGTATCAAATTAATATGAATATTATGATCGATTATTTGTTAAACATTGATTTTCTTCAAATGTTTAAATTGAGTGGATTCAGCAATTCCGCAAAGTAAATTATAAACTTTGCATTGTGATGATATACAATAAGTCAAATATTTGTTTATCGAATAGCTTATAATTATGCTTTTAAGTAAAAAGTATGATGGATGAGAGTTTATTATCTGTGGTCTATAGAAAACTAATGTCTCAGATTGGCCGAGCAGGTCTAGTTAAACATACATATATGTATATTCGAATGTATAAAGAAATTAGTGTATATATGATGAATTCATTTGAATTTATGCATCATTATAAGATATTTCAAGTACTATATTCCAACTAATTGTCTTTTTCTTTATGCGGCTTTAGAAAGCAATATTGGATTTGCTTTACGAGCTCTTATCGGTGCCGCAACCCATCTGGACGGATGACTACGTTGTTGCGTTGCAAACAGTTGATCCGTCGGATTTTCAGGACTCTTGGCTGCTGAGCAATGGCTTTGTATCAGCTGAGGGGCGTTCTATTTTGCCAAGTTTGGCGGCGCGTGCGCCCAATATGGTCGAGCAGCATTTGGCGCTGTTGCTTTACTGCTTTCTAGAGACGGGACTGCTCAATGCGCTGATTGAGGTGGCCGTTGCGCCCGATCAGTTTGTATCGGTGCGCGCCACAGTGCTAATAGCGAAAATCCTGCAACTGATGCACACACATTTGCCAGCGGACATATTCAGCACGAGTCCGGCACTGCCCACACTGATTGGGCACGCCACGCAGGGCAATCAGCAGGCAAATGCTGCTGTGGCCGCTTTGCAGAACTACCAGAAGATTCTGCGGCAAAGGCCGGCATCGTGCAGCTTGTTCCTTGATAGCATTATACAGGGTGGGGCACTCATGCAGACGCGCCTCTTCCGACGTAATATCAGTGCACAGGATCCGAGCAGTGCCTTGCAGCTGCAAGATACAGCTGGTGCGGCGGCTGCTGCAGTGGCAATGGCATCCTCGTCATTTTCAGACTATTACAGAGGCACGACCACGCTGGATCGACAGCGGCTGGACTCAGTTTCGTCCAGCGATGAGTCCAACTCGCAGGCATCGGGCTCGCTGCGTTCGAGCTTTAGACTGAAGCGTAAGTTTCTGCCGCAGGTGTTCAACCTCGACAATTTGCGTGCCTTAAATCGACTTCTGCACGAATCCCATGTGCTTTCCCAGGCGGATGCAAATGCCTGGGATTGGGAGGTGATCATCACAATACTGAGAGTAAGCATTTAATAAATCAAACAATTCAACTCTGCCTTGACTAACTTTCCTCTTCTTTTCCCAGTCGAATTTTATACGCAAGCTGGACTATACACCGGGCAAATTCCTAAATAAATTCCTAAAGCGCTTAGTGGACTTCTACAAGCCGAGCAACTATCGCTTCTCACATCAAGATCTGGTGCCAGGCTACTCAATGCCGTCTTACGTGAGTGCCGGCCTCGACCTAATTGATGTGCTGCTTAATAGCAGGGAGGTAATTATGCTCAATTACAATATAATTTCCTTTTTAATATATATCTTTCTTTTTCTGTATATATATGTGTTTTCTTTTTGCTTTAGCTGGAGTGCATGCGCTACATAACGGACTACTTCTCAGACATTAGTCAACATCTGCTGGCAGTGACCACCTCGAGTCGAGCCCACGACTGTCTGTTTAGTCCGCAACACATGAACAATACAATGTGCCAGCAATACTTCCTGTACATCGGACGCATGTGTCGCAGCAGCAAGGGTATTGAAGTACTCAAAAATACAACCGTATTCGAATAGTGAGCATCATGGTCTCGTAGCAGTCTTTCGCGCTTTAATCTAACATATCTCTCTTCATTAGTCTGATTACCCTGGTGCGGCACACTGATCATGTCTGCTATGTGAAGCTGATTGTTTCCGGGCTAAACTACAGTCATGAGAAGCTGCCACGACAGGTGCTTGAAAAGGCGCTAACGCTGGCCAAGACGCGTAGTGGACGACTGTATGCTACGCAGTTTCTGGCGGTGTTGCTGCGCGCACGTTTGCCGAACTTTGAAGTTTGGGGCTTACCACTGATCATACAGCAGACCAAGGATGCGGATCGCAGTGTTGTGCTGGCCGCAACGGACGTGCTCGAGGAGGCATGCCATGACAAATATTATCTGGAAGAGATCGTCAGCCTCTGGCCTAATCTAAAGCAATTGGGTGATGTGGGTCGCTTGCTCATGTCTCGCTTCTATTCGCTATCGCGCGGACTGAATAGCAGCAAGGCGCACATCGAGGAAGAAATCAAGTATTGGCGCACGGGCTATAACAAGCGCTACGTCCTGCTCGTTGAGGCTGAGACCCACTCCTGCCTTACACTGCACGTGCGCAACGAGGATGGCTACTACTCCAGGCGAAGCTGCAACCAGAGAGCACAGTTAGTCCCGCCCAACATAGCGCCGCATCTCTATGGTCAGATGGTGCAGACCACCCAGGGCATGACAGCTCTTCGTAAGTACGCCGATTTGCCGCAAGTGCTCGAAGTGCTAACGCGTGGCAAATGCAACGACGATGCCGAATGTCTGGAACTGAAAGCGGCCATTTGGGCTCTAAGTCATGCTTCAACGCATTCAAATGGCATCGATTACTTTGTGGAAATAGGCGCCAGGTAGCCCAAGCGACATCTATGACTTTGCAACTAACAATAATACCAATATGTTATATCTGTAGACTCTATGAAAAGCTTATTCTGCTGGTAACCAAGTGTGAGGTGTATTCGGTACGTGCGACTTGCTTTAGTGCATTGGGTCTAATTTCTGGAACTCAGGCGGGGGCCAATTTGCTTTTCAAGCTAAGTAAGTTCTGAATGGTACACATGCAACATGCATTTGTGCCATTTAAGAGAATCTTTACTAAATGGGATATTTTATGCTTACAGATTGGCTCAGCGTGCGTCACGATCGGAACACAATGTGGCCGGTTCATCAGCCGGAGGACTGGATGTCCAGTCAATTTACACCTGTGCGTCATCACTATGAGGACATGCCGCCGTACAACTATATGGGTATTGAGGATCAAATCGATGCTTCCTACGATGCCGGCAGTTGTTGGAATTTGCAAGATGCCAATACCACAACAACGACCACAGACAGCGCCCGCACCACTGTTGAAGAGGTGTGTTGTTAGCTTGATTGTTAATCGCTAATAGCTTAATATGTATTCAACTTTATAGCTACAGTTTGGTCGATCGCTCAATATTAGCGGAGTCGCAGCAAAGTCAAAGACTCTGCCGGAAGGCTGCAATGTGCGCCAAGGCAAACACCAACGCTCATTGTCTGAATCGAAGACAACGGACGTATTTAGCCTAATAGGCGGGGTCTCCAGTGCGCCAGGCGTTGGCTTTTGTCCTATGCACTACCAGCATCGAATACGCTACAACTCGTGCACAGACTCCAATACGTCGGGAGTCAGCAGCTGTGAGTCCGTGACGGGGCGAACGGCTGCCGCAGCAGCTGCTGCTGGTGTTATCAACGTTAGTGACTTTCAGCAGTTTCCGCTAAGTCCCATACAAAGTATGTCCAATCTGCAGGAGGTGCCGCCGCATCACGCCGCTAAGTTGCTGCGTCGCACTTCTCTGTTGGGCACCAGTTTTCTGCACCCCGTGCTTAGTCCGCTGGCTATGGAAGGCTATGCGAAACTGCGCTCTCTGCGCGCTCGTAGTCGTCCCGTGTTCTCAGAGTCGGCTGCGGAACTGTACGACTTCATCGACATTGTGGATCGCGGCGAGGTGCAGCCACGCAAGTATTCTTGGGGCGAATCCAATCGCCGGATAAAGGTGCGCAGCTTGGATCGACAAACGATGCTTAATGTATTTACGTAAGTGTAACATTATTATTAAAGACATTTTATACATATGTATATAATTTATAAATATGAAGAAGCGAGCTCATAAAAACAGCATATATATACATATATATATATATATATATATTGGTCAAAATGCATACCGAACTTACCTCAGTTTTAATACCCTGAACCCATTGAAAATGGGAAATCCGGGTATAATGGTTTTGTTAAAAGTATGTAACAGGCAGAAGGAGGCGTGGCAGACCCCATAAAGTATATATATTCTTGATCAGGGTGACGAGAAAAGTTGATATAGCCATGTCCGTCTGTCCGTATGTTTGAACGCGTCGATTTTCGAAAATACAAAAGCTAGAGAGTTCATTATTTTTGTGTTAGGATCGTATATTGCGCGCGCAGTACGAGTTTGTTTCAGAAATTCGATAACTCGTATATTTGCAAAGTTATCGATAAACGAATTTATCGGGAACCAGTTATAAAATTCTAGCTAATTCATCTTTAGAGTTAGAGTCTCCAAGTCTTCTGCATATATATAGATACCAATTTAATACAATTTCGGTTTTTGTCAGATTTTGGATTCCGGTACCCAATTCGCCCCCACACCCCCAAATGTGTAAAAAATGCATTTCAAATACTAGAGACATACTGTTTGGTTTGGCATATAGATATGAATATCATAATCTTAATCTGAACACATCAATACGAAACCCATTGAAAATGGGAATTCAAGGTATAATGGTTTTGTGAAAATGTATGTAACAGGCAAAAGGAGACGTCGCAGACCATATAAAGTATACATATATATTCTTGATCAGCATAAAAAAATAAGTTGATCTAGCCCTGTCCGTCTGTCCGTCCGTATGAACGTCGAGATTTCGGAAACTACAAAAGCTAGAGAGCTGAAATTTCACATGAAGACTCGTATGTTAGCTACGCAGTACGAGTTTTTTTTGTTTTTTTCGATAACTCATCTCATTTCCAAATTATCGATAAAAAATCGAAAATTCGTTTCCATTTTTAAGGTTTTTTGGGTATAATTTCTACATCGTTTTAGCTAGAGACCTCAACTTTATATATTTAGATAGATATTATGAATACACAGATTTTGAAATTTTTAGATTTTTGATGCCACGCTCACTCCGCCCCCAATTTGAAAAAAACGCATTTCAAATACTAGAGACTTGCAATCTATGGCACATAGATAGATTAAGATACCCCTAATCTACTCTGAAAATATCATCAAGATCGTTCATCTAGAAATGGAGTTATAAGCGTCCAAAGTTCAGCCCAACCCACCCCCAAGCCACGGCAGCAACTGCGCAGTTAGCAGAGCGCGCGCTTATAAGTGCGTAAAGAAGAAGAGTATCAATTTTTTGCAGGGTTCAGGGTATCTCGTAGTCGAGCCGTCTCGACTAGAGCCTTCTTACTTGTTTTTTTTTTTATTATTTCTTTCTTTTTATACCCTGAACCCATTGAAAATGGTTTTGTGAAAATGTATGTAACAGGCAGAAGGAGACGTCGCAGACCCCATAAAGTATATATATTCTTGATCAGCATAAAAAATAAGTTGATCCAGCCCTGTCCGTCTGTCCGTCTGTCCGTCCGTCCGTCTGTATGAACGTCGAGATTTCGGAAACTACAAGAGCTAGAGAGCTGAAATTTCACATGAATACTCGTATGTTACCTACGGTATACGAGTTTATTTTTTTTCGATAATTCATCCCGTTTCCAAATTATCGATAAAAAATCGAGAATTCGTTTACATTTTTTAGGGTTTTTGAGCATAACTTCTACACCGTTTTACCTAGAAACTTCAAATTTATTTATTTAGATAGATATTATGAATACGCAGATTATATAATTTTCAGATTTTGGATGCCACGCCCCCTCCGCCCCCAATTTGAAAAAAAAACGCATTTCAAATACTAGAGACTTGCAATTTGGCACATAGATAGATTAAGATACTCCTAATCTATTCTGATTTTTCATGAAGATCGTCCATCTAGAAATGGAGTTATAAGCGTCAAAGCTCAGCCCAACCCACCCCCAAGCCAGTGCGTAAAGAAGAAGAGTATCACTTTTTTTTGCAGGGTTCAGGGTATCTCGTGGTCGAGCCGTCTCGACTAGAGCCTTCTTACTTGTTTTATTGTCTGCTGTCATGTGAACGAATGCTCCGTCTCTGTCTGCTTACCTATCTCCTTCTATGTTGGTCATAGAACTTCCTAAGCATAGTTATTCTTATATGCATGTGTGTGTGTGTATTGGCAACGATTGAGAGAGAGAAAGCTATATGCAATATGCTGATTCAAAAGAGCGAGATCGTTAGATTCAGCCATTATAAAATTAGTTCCCATGCACACAAATTATTAATGTAGTAAATATACCATCGTCTAATGCTGCTCCAGCTGCTCCAAGCTATAAATATTTTAGATTCAAAATTAGATATTTAATGTAATGGAACCCTTAATTATTTTTATGTATTTGCTACTCACCAGAAAGGCGTTCGTAAATTATCAAGCTCGAAAGATGCAATTAGTTTTGTGTGAAGTACATTATATATTGATATATGTTTGTAGGTTGATAGAATAAATTGTTCTGTAATTATAACGTTTTATTTCTGTTTTGCAGACGTCTGTCGTCGGAAGAACTGCAGGTGCCATTGCCCACGCTGAATACGCCCAAGTTTCTGCCGCAGAATGATCAGCAAGGACCGTGCTACACGGGTATCTGTTTGCCGAAGAATGCGCTCGATCTGTTTCCGTCGCGCAATCTGAGCCGTACTTATGTCTCATGTGATATCATTGATCAGGATCTGACAGGCGTTAATCTGTTGAGTGTGCGACCACAATTTCTAACGTTCCTCAATGACTCGATCAACAATGAGGGTGGCGATGAGTCTTCGGTGATATCCTCGCTCTCCGATGTGTCATCATCGGCCAGCCGCCGACCATGCAAGTGGCAACAAGGCGCCAAGCACGCGCGCAGCCAATGCCTTTACTGCACCCGCTCGCATCGTCAGCAACGCCTGCAGACCCCGGTGCCGGCACAGGATAACACGAACAGCAGCAGCAACAGCATGGGCGGTGGAGTCGCGCCCTGCGAATTGTATAGCAGTGCCTCGGCGACGCTCGTCGCTGCTGGAATGCAGGCTGGCCCGGCGCTGGCTCGCAAAAGCACTGGGAAGCTGAGCGGTGCAGCGATACAGCTTGCGGACATGAGCTTCCACTCACCGGAAAGCATTTTGAGTGAAGAGGGTTTGCCGGGCAAGTTGACAGCGTCTATAATCTACAATGTCCAACGCATGGCAAATCCTGTCAGCGCAAAGCAGTCGAAGATGTCGTTGCTGGAGCTGAAACAGAAGCATCCGCACGCCTTTCAGGACATTTGTCTTTATTCGGAGTCGTGCAAGACGCTCGGTCGCAGTAGCTATCGCATGAGTGCTCGGCGCTTTCTGCAGGAGCTTTTCCTAGACCTCAATTTTGATGCGTTCTACGTGGAGCCGCAGCTTATTATTAATGCTCGAAAGCAGCCAGCTGATGAGTCAGCTGGATTCCAAACCCTTGTTGCTGGCGTAACAACATTGACGAATTCGACAGCGGCAACGTCAACTGCATCAACCCCATCAGCAGAGACAGCTACGACACCAACATCATCAGCAGCAGCAGTAGTAACAGCATGTCCTTCAAATTCAACTCAATTATCTCATAAGGCACAGCTGAAGCCAAAGCAGACGGCTCAACTAGCGAGCGTGTACGAGACCAGCTGGGAAAACCTACTGATGGATCAATCGCCGCACATCGGTGTCAATATGACGCCAGTGCAAACCTATTCCGAACTGCAACATCGGACAACTGCGGCGACTGCTCACAATGAGCTGCGCATAGACGATGCTCCTAAGAATGATATGAACAGCGACAAGGAGGCTGGCGAGGATGTCTGTGATGGAAGCCTTAACGAGACACAGGCCAGCAGTGTAACCGCTGCTAATACCTCCCTCCCTGCCTTCCAAAACAACAAGCGGTGCAGGAGCGGTACGATTAGTCAGAAGCAAGAATCGCTACCACCAGCGCCAATAACGATAATAACGGCGACGACGACGACGACCCTCTCATCATCAGCTGCAACAACTCCGATAGACAGCTCGGCGTGTGTTAGTTTTGAGAACCAGAACCGTCAGTATCCGCGCGGACGCTCCTATACGCTGGAACTGGATTTGAGCTGCACGAAGAATAAATTTCCGATAACGAATCGCAATCGAACGACAGCAACAAGTCAGAGCAAGGAGCGCCGCTGGGGTCACTAATTTCTCGGCAAATAAGCCTCGATGATGGCAAATTCTCCACAATGGCAACGCGCCTGGCTGCCTCCATAGCAAAGCCTGTGGGCAGTCTGTACTGCGAGAAGCGTCTGCAGGGCTCAAAGTCGGAGGTTGTGTTGGATAGTGGCGGAGCCTGCGGCGCCACTGCCAGTGGCATTGGCGAGAATTTGGCCAATGACACTATCCAGTGGACTCCACCCAAACGGTGTTAGGCGTCTAACTGCTCCCGATCCATATCCAGATCAAGCGTACAGCATGAATGCCCGCCATGCAAGTAACTAGACTTTTCTCTAATGGATAAAGTTCTTTTAGCTTATCGCGATAAGTTGTCGAAGGCTCACATTCGGTTTTTTACATTCGCTGAGCGATTTATGTAAGTTGTGCATATATAATATATACATATATATGTCGCGTTCACAAGGATAAGGAAAGGAAGAGGAGGAACAGAATACACACATCTAAATATACAAAAACCCATTATTAATTAAATATATTTTTTTGAAAAAGAACTATTTTCTGTAGATTTTACAATTACAATTAATATTATTGATAAATATTTTCTTTAAATAAAATTCATAGCCGTTAAGCGACACAAATAATCCAAAAAATCACATATATATATATATATATATATTTTATTATTATTTGTAATTTATTAAAAGAAAAAACACGAAAAAAATTAAAAATTAGTTTTTCGGCGCGCCGAAGATGAATACCCTTGCAGGCAGGCAATATTTAGCTTAATTGTTTCTTTTTTACAGGAAGTAATTTCCTATATTATAAATTAATCCGTTTCTGTATCAGATGTAAGCTCAGATCCTTCCTGTGGTATCTGCATCAAGTAGTCGCTGACTGAGAGATTTGATTTTAATAATAATCTACATAATATGGACTGGCTGACTGATGATTGAATAAAATGGGTTGGACTCGTATTATTCCATGTAATACATTTATATATTTTTTCGTAAGGGAAATTGTATTGTCCTCTGCAAGGGTATCGCAAAAACGTTACCCAAAAAAGAAACAGCAAAACCACCGCAATTTATTTATTCAATCGTATTTAAAAAAAGAGAAGAAATTCAATATAAATTAAAGGTTCACCAATAAATGCGACAACAGCAAAACTGTATGCAATGATTCAGAACTGTATTCAGAGAAATGCTCCTAAATTTAATAAATAAGTTCACATTGAAATTAAAATATTTTAGACAATAATTAAAACTTAAAGCTTGATTTTATTAATCCCCTATCACACGAATAAAGTCTTTACTTCATGCATGCCATACCTATCTACTCTAGATTTCCACGCAGCTCTTACGTTATTTTTATACCCTTAACCCATTGAAAATGGGAATTCAGGGTATAATGGTTTTGTGAAAATGTATGTAACAGGCAGAAGGAGACGTCGCAGACCCTATAAAGTATATATATTCTTGATCAGCATAAAAAAATAAGTTGATTGAGCCCTGTCCGTCTGTCCGTCTGTCCGTCCGTCCGTCCGTATGAACGTCGAGATTTCGGAAACTACAAAAGCTAGAGAGCTGAAATTTCACATGAACACTCGTATGTTAGCTACGCAATACGAGTTTATTTTGTTTTTTCGATAACTCGTCCCATTTCCAAATTATCGATAAAAAATCGAAAATTCGTTTCAATTTTTTAGGTTTTTTGTGTATAGCTACTACACCGTTTCACCTAGAGACTTAAACTTTATATATTTATATAGATATTGTGGATACGCAGATTTTGTAGTTTCCAGATTTTGGATGCCACGCCCCCTCCGCCCCCAATTCGAAAAACCTCATTTCAAATACTAGAGACTTGCAATTTGTCACATGGATAGATTTAGATACTCGTAATCTACTCTGAAAATTTCATGAAGATCGTTTATCTAGAAATGGAGTTATAAGCGTCCAAAGTTCAGCCCAACCCACCCCCAAGCCACGGCAGCAACTGCGCGGTTAGCAGAGCGCGCGCTTATAAGTGCGTAAAGAAGAAGAGTATCACTTTTTTTGCAGGGTTCAGGGTATCTCGTAGTCGAGCCGTCTCGACTAGAGCCTTCTTACTTGTTATACCCTGAACCCATTGAAAATGGGAATTCAGGGTATAATGGTTTTGTGAAATGTATGTAACAGGCAGAAGGAGACGTCGCAGACCCTATAAAGTATATATATTCTTGATCAGCATAAAAAAATAAGTTGATTGAGCCCTGTCCGTCTGTCCGTCTGTCCGTCCGTCCGTCCGTATGAACGTCGAGATTTCGGAAACTACAAAAGCTAGAGAGCTGAAATTTCACATGAACACTCGTATGTTACCTACGCAATACGAGTTTATTTTGTTTTTTCGATAACTCGTTCCATTTCCAAATTATCGATAAAAATCGAAAATTCGTTTCAATTTTTTAGGTTTTTTGGGTGTAACTACTACACCGTTTTAGCTAGAGACTTCGACTTTAAATATTTAGTTAGATATTATGGATACGCAGATTTTGGATGCCACGCCCCCTTCGCCCACAATTTGGAAAAAACTCATTTCAAATACTAGAGACTTGCAATTTGGCACATAGATAGATATATATACCCTTAATCTACCTCAATTTTGATGCGTTCTACGTGGAGCCGCAGCTTATTATTAATGCTCGAAAGCAGCCAGCTGATGAGTCAGCTGGATTCCAAACCCTTGTTGCTGGCGTAACAACATTGACGAATTCGACAGCGGCAACGTCAACTGCATCAACCCCATCAGCAGAGACAGCTACGACACCAACATCATCAGCAGCAGCAGTAGTAACAGCATGTCCTTCAAATTCAACTCAATTATCTCATAAGGCACAGCTGAAGCCAAAGCAGACGGCTCAACTAGCGAGCGTGTACGAGACCAGCTGGGAAAACCTACTGATGGATCAATCGCCGCACATCGGTGTCAATATGACGCCAGTGCAAACCTATTCCGAACTGCAACATCGGACAACTGCGGCGACTGCTCACAATGAGCTGCGCATAGACGATGCTCCTAAGAATGATATGAACAGCGACAAGGAGGCTGGCGAGGATGTCTGTGATGGAAGCCTTAACGAGACACAGGCCAGCAGTGTAACCGCTGCTAATACCTCCCTCCCTGCCTTCCAAAACAACAAGCGGTGCAGGAGCGGTACGATTAGTCAGAAGCAAGAATCGCTACCACCAGCGCCAATAACGATAATAACGGCGACGACGACGACGACCCTCTCATCATCAGCTGCAACAACTCCGATAGACAGCTCGGCGTGTGTTAGTTTTGAGAACCAGAACCGTCAGTATCCGCGCGGACGCTCCTATACGCTGGAACTGGATTTGAGCTGCACGAAGAATAAATTTCCGATAACGAATCGCAATCGAACGACAGCAACAAAGTCAGAGCAAGGAGCGCCGCTGGGGTCACTAATTTCTCGGCAAATAAGCCTCGATGATGGCAAATTCTCCACAATGGCAACGCGCCTGGCTGCCTCCATAGCAAAGCCTGTGGGCAGTCTGTACTGCGAGAAGCGTCTGCAGGGCTCAAAGTCGGAGGTTGTGTTGGATAGTGGCGGAGCCTGCGGCGCCACTGCCAGTGGCATTGGCGAGAATTTGGCCAATGACACTATCCAGTGGACTCCACCCAAACGGTGTTAGGCGTCTAACTGCTCCCGATCCATATCCAGATCAAGCGTACAGCATGAATGCCCGCCATGCAAGTAACTAGACTTTTCTCTAATGGATAAAGTTCTTTTAGCTTATCGCGATAAGTTGTCGAAGGCTCACATTCGGTTTTTTACATTCGCTGAGCGATTTATGTAAGTTGTGCATATATAATATATACATATATATGTCGCGTTCACAAGGATAAGGAAAGGAAGAGGAGGAACAGAATACACACATCTAAATATACAAACACCCATTATTAATTAAATATATTTTTTTGAAAAAGAACTATTTTCTGTAGATTTTACAATTACAATTAATATTATTGATAAATATTTTCTTTAAATAAAATTCATAGCCGTTAAGCGACACAAATAATCAAAAAAATCACATATATATATATATATATATATATATATATATATATATATATATATATATATATATATATATATATATATATATATTATTATTATTTGTAATTTATTAAAAGAAAAAACACGAAAAAAATTAAAAATTAGTTTTTCGGCGCGCCGAAGATGAATACCCTTGCAGGCAGGCAATATTTAGCTTAATTGTTTCTTTTTTACAGGAAGTAATTTCCTATATTATAAATTAATCCGTTTCTGTATCAGATGTAAGCTCAGATCCTTCCTGTGGTATCTGCATCAAGTAGTCGCTGACTGAGAGATTTGATTTTAATAATAATCTACATAATATGGACTGGCTGACTGATGATTGAATAAAATGGGTTGGACTCGTATTATTCCATGTAATACATATATATATGTTTTCGTAAGGGAAATTGTATTGTCCTCTGCAAGGGTATCGCAAAAACGTTACCCAAAAAAGAAACAGCAAAACCACCGCAATTTATTTATTCAATCGTATTTAAAAAAAGAAAAGAAATTCAATATAAATTAAAGGTTCACCAATAAATGCGACAACAGCAAAACTGTATGCAATGATTCAGAACTGTATTCAGAGAAATGCTCCTAAATTTAATAAATAAGTTCACATTGAAATTAAAATATTTTAGACAATAATTAAAACTTAAAGCTTGATTTTATTAATCCCCTATCACACGAATAAAGTCTTTACTTCATGCATGCCATACCTATCTACTCTAGATTTCCACGCAGCTCTTACGTTATTTTTATACCCTTAACCCATTGAAAATGGGAATTCAGGGTATAATGGTTTTGTGAAAATGTATGTAACAGGCAGAAGGAGACGTCGCAGACCCCATAAAGTATATATATTCTTGATCAGCATAAAAAAATAAGTTGATTGAGCCCTGTCCGTCTGTCCGCCCGTCCGTCCGTATGAACGTCGAGATTTCGGAAACTACAAAAGCTAGAGAGCTGAAATTTCACATGAACACTCGTATGTTAGCTACGCAATACGAGTTTATTTTGTTTTTTCGATAACTCTTCCCATTTCCAAATTATCGATAAAAAATCGAAAATTCGTTTACATTTTTTAGGTTTTTAGGGTATAACTTCTACACCGATTCAGCTAGAGACTTCAAATTTATTTATTTAGATAGATATTATAAATACGCAGATTTTGTAGTTTTCAGATTTTTGATGCCACGCCCCCCTCGCTCACAATTTGCAAAAAAACGCATTTCAAATACTAGAGACTTGCAATTTAGCAAATAGATAGATATAGATACTCTTAATCTACTCTTAAAATTTCATGAAGATCATGCATCTAGAAATGGAGGTATAAGCATCCAAAGTTCAGCCCAACCCACCCCCAAGCTACGGCAGCAACTGCGCAGTTAGCAGAGCGCGCGCTTATAAGTGCGTAAAGAAGAAGAGTATCATTTTCTTTACAGGGTTCAGGGTATCTCGTAGTCGAGCCGTCTCGACTAGAGCCTTCTTACTTGTTTTATTTTGTGATAGTTACATTTAGATTTGTATTAAAAATTAGTTCTATCCGTAGTAGGTACAAAGTTTCTTAGACAGAGATATTGAAATGTTTCCGTCTGTTATGGTAGCAGCAAATAAATATCGTAATATATAGGAAAGTTGCGAAGATGCCCAAAGCATTGAGAGCCATCGAGAAGCCAAGAAAATATTTCCATTTGCCGCGAATGGCTTCACAAGTATCACCGTTGTCGCTAGATTGAGAGAATGGAGTTTATTATTTCGTTATGCGAGTTTGTTTGGGGTGTACTCACATATCATCAGAGCCAGCATCTAATAAGGCTGCTGCGGTCGTCGCCTGCTGCTCTTCCGTCAGACAGGTACAGTTGTTGTAGTTGAGGAGGGAGCTGGTCGCCGGACCACAGTTGCCATCGGTCAGTGTGGACGTGGTCTGCAGCTCGGCAAACTCGATGGCGGCACATACCAGCGCCAGGCAGCAGAAGATGAGGGCCAGGGCGGAGAAGACATAGGACTCAACCAGCAACACTTTGTAGCAGTTGTTGTCCGCCCTTTTGTAGCCGGACATGCGATCCCGACCAAGCAGTATTAGACCCGCAATACTGGCAAGTAAAAGCTAAAATATTGCTTCTATTACTATTTGATAAGTAACACTAGTGCAATCCAACCAGGTGTACTCATTAGTTGATACTCACTGAAAGGCCACTTAGGTACGGATTTATCAATATGGATGCACTCGGTGTCCAAATGAATATCGAGATGGCCAAGCCCACGATCAGGAGGCCAACGGCCAGTTGCAGGATCAAAAGCTGGCGTGAGAAATTCGAGTTCCGAATGTGCGAAGTATATGTCTCCTGGATGCCTGTGAAGAGACAAAAAAAGAAGAGAAGTAAGTAGTTAAAGGAGAAAACAAATGAAAATAGGTCTAGATAAGAAGAGAAAAGGCGAGACAAAGCAAAAACCAGAGAAGAATATTCGAAACGAAAGGGGGATAAGGTCAACAGAAGAGAAAACCAAACGAAATGTGAAGATAATTCAAGAAAGAGACGAGCAAAAAATTATATAAGAAGAAAGAAAATTATATTGAAGAGAAGAGACGGCAACCAATGGGCAGATATGAGATATGAAATAAATTAGAAAGAAAAGGAGAATTGATAAGACATTAAAAACATGGGAGGAAGATCAAAGTGATCAAACAAAAAAAAAAAAAAAATAATAATAATAATAATAATAACAAGGGAAGAGAAGTGAAATGAAAATATCAGAGAAGAAAAGAAATTAAAAGTGAAGGATGGAGAACAGAACTAATGAAAATAGCAGAGATAAAAAATTAAGTGAAGGAATGAGAACAGAAAAGAAGAGAAAATTAGGCAAGCGATGGCAAGAAAAGCGAAGAATAGAGACGTTAAGCGAAATGTGGAGATGAATAGAGACGAGATAAGAAACAAGTAAGAAGGCTCTAGTCGAGACGGCTCGACTACGAGATACCCTGAACCCTGCAAAAAAAGTGATACTCTTCTTCTTCACGCTCTTATAAGCGCGCGCTCTGCTAACTGCGCAGTTGCTGCCGTAGCTTGGGGATGGGTTGGGCTGAACTTTGGACGCTTATAACTCCATTTCTAGATAAACGATCTTCATGAAATTTTCAGAGTAGATTAAGGGTATATATATCTATCTATGTGCCAAATTGCAAGTCTCTATTTGTATTTGAAATGAGTTTTTTCGAATTGGTGGCGAAGGGGGCGTGGCATCCAAAATCTGAAAACTACAAAATATGCGTATCCATAATATCTAACTAAATATTTAAAGTCGAAGTCTCTAGCTAAAACGGTGTAGTAGTTATACCCAAAAAACCTAAAAATTGAAACGAACTTTCGATTTTTTATCGATAATTTGGAAATGGAACGAGTTATCGAAAAAAACAAAATAAACTCGTATTGCGTAGGTAACATACGAGTGTTCATGTGAAATTTCAGCTCTCTAGCTTTTGTAGTTTCCGAAATCTCGACGTTCATACGGACGGACGGGCGGACAGACGGACAGGGCTCAATCAACTTATTTTTTTATGCTGATCAAGAATATATATACTTTATAGGGTCTGCGACGTCTCCTTCTGCCTGTTACATACATTTTCACAAAACCATTATACCCTGAATTCCAATTTTCAATGGGTTCAGGGTATAAAACAAGAAAACAACAAAACAACGAAGGGATGACAACTGATGAACAGAGATGAAGGGAGAAAAAAGAAGAAATAAAAAAAAGAGACAAATGGTAAAGATTTGAAAGAAAGAGATCGAAGAATACGTAACAAGAGCCTCCTCTTGTTACTCTTGGGAAGAGCAAAGATATAAAATGAAGAAAATATTGGGGGAGATATCAGATGAGAAAAGAAGATAGAAAAACAAGAAGTAAGAGGGGCAAAGGATATTCGCAATTGTTGTGGATTTACTTACTGTCATGGTTCTTGTTGTTGACAACGATCATCCGGCTGTGCCTGAGACTGTTCCGAGTTGGAGTATGTCGTCCGGCGATCTTCATACCCGTCATATTCTGCGGGACCGTAGTGCTCATGTAGACAGCCTGTGCAACATATTGAAATGGATAAATGCAATGTGGATATTTGATCCATGGATCACTTGATACAATACACACCTGCGTTGGTTGCAGCGCATCCAGATCGCTGAGTGGAATTTGCTCGTATGTGGCACCGAAGCGCTTCGATACAACTGTAGGCGAGCTGCTGGCATCCGGCAGAGCGGGAATTCGCGTGGGCTGTGGCATATTTTGGTATTTGGGCTCGGGCTTGATCACCACTGACGGCATAGCTGCGGCCGGTGAGTCACGCACGCCGGCTGGCGATGCTGTCGCGTCCAATGTCTCGCACCTGTGGATGCCAAAGAATTTCGACTTTGCATCGCTCAATGCGGCTTTGACTGCGGCAATGCTGTGGCTGGTATCATTCAGCTCCGAGACCTGTTTGGCCACTGCCGGCTGCTGGCGATCCTGGCTATTATCGGGCCACGTCTTCTTGTTGCCATTCATGGCAATGCTTGGGTCATCTCGCACCTGGCCGGGACTTTCGCCGGACCACAGTGGCTGCTGCTGTTGTTGTTGTTGTTGCATCTTAGGCTTGGCTGTATTCGCTGTTGTTGCTGTCAGGTTGTCATAGGTGCTTATTGGACGAACGTTTTGTGACTGCATTGTTGTTTGCTTCCTTGAACTGTGGACGCTGTTCGAATAGTGCTACAGCCTCCTGACGCATATCGTATGATCAGCATGAATCGTTACAACTATTGCTGAAATATTGTTGTTGACACGGCTACACATCTTTTAGGCCAGCTGCGCGTCGATCATGCTGAAGCACGATCCTTCATTGATATAATATATATAATCATATAAGATTTCACTCTAATACAAATAGTTTTAACTTTAAAGCACAAATGTATGGATGCATATAAATAATGATATTGTTGTATTATTATTGATTTGTTCACTCTGAGTTTAAAGCTCAACTTCACAGTGCACAAATTCATGCATGTATGTATATGTACATATATAGAATATATTACTGTACTTGATTCTACATATATCTGAGGTGAGTATAGTTGAAGCTTCAGCTTCATTGAGTGTATTTGGTCTAACTACATATGTACATATGTACATACGTACATACACACACACATATGTGTCTATAATGAGAGGAAATGTTATGGACCGTTGGGTTTGCTCTTGTTAAATGTTTGATCGATGTTATTTCGGTGTTGCATTCAGGCAAAAACAAACTAAATAATTTGAGTTTACATTGATTACAAAACGTTGCTTCGATCTATTTAAAGGTTTCTTCCGCATTACAAACAAATTAACGTACATATATACATATATAGATATGTGTGTCTTACAAACCGATTTGTACAAATGACATGCAGAGTGAAAGAGATAGAAATTGAGAGAAGGAAAGAGATATGTATGCGTGTAGAAACTTTGCCAACTTTAGGTTCATTTCAAGTCACAACAAACAACATAGTGAAATAAGAAATACAAAATATGCATACAATATTATATAAAACACGTTATATATACTCTATATTCATACAGGTGTGTGTTTGTGTGAGTGTTTGTAGTTTCTACTGATCACACAAAACAACAGTTAATATTAAAGAAAAAAAATACGCATACACACAAAAACAAAAAAACAACAAGAATGACGACAAAATAGCACAACAACAAGAATATATATATATAAAGACGCGAGTGGCGGGAGAGAGAGAGAGTCGCTTGCAACTGTACGCACCAAAAGGTGAAAACAAACTAAAAATAATTCTCTCGAATTCACTGCGATCGAGCGCTTTAAACAAGCCAAATTTCCATTTGTGCGCTCGCCGCTTGGCCCAACCGAAAAACAGTTGCGAGCGCAGCTAGCGCAACGAAACCCGCTCTCTTAGCGGCCAGCAGCGACCGCACCGACAGCACTGGCAGGCAGCAAGAGTACAACTGGCTACTCATGCGCTTTACGCTTTGCACTCTTCCCTCCTCAGCACTCTGTCTCTCTCTCTCTCTCTCTCTCGCTTGCTCTCTATTTTGGTGCTCACACACATCTTGAGCCATGTTGAGGCCTGTTGCGCCAACTTTTATTGCTGTTGTGTTGTTGACGTGGCAAGGCTAAGCAGCGTTTTCTTTACAAACAACAAAGTCAGAACCAGCCAGAGAGTACAGTAGCAGTTACAGAGTATGCTAGACCAGGTAGACACCATGTACTGTGCACTGTGTAGGAAATTATAATTTTTTTATTTTTTGAGTACGAAGCATCGGAGCATCTGTCTACTCCATTATCTCCCTTGGGTCACACAAATAACATCAGAGGTTTAGAATTATTTATATAGTTTAAACATATATACAGAGTAGGTTAAAACTAGGTTACATTGGGCGTGAGAAGGCGTCTTCTTAGCCTTCTGATGGGTGTGGAGACTGGCAGCTTTTTTGCGAACTGGTTGGCGTGGACCTTCAGGCGATCATTATATTGATTCGAATAGAAGGAAATTTGATCTTCCACAGTGTCCAGGTTGAGGTGTCTATGTTGCCCAGAGAAATGATCATCATCAGGTTTAAAGTAATATATATTATAGTTTACAATTTCAGCTTTAACTTTGTCACTTCTTATTTTAAAAAGTATCTATGTATATAGTGTATCTTCTTTTAAACGTTTACGAATGCTGTGTATACCCCCATTTTCTAAGCCAATTTACTGGGTATCATAACAAAAGAGAGCGTGCGAGCGCGCATTAGATCGAGAGTGATAGAGCAGCGGCTAATGTCCAGGCTAACATTGTCAATTTTTACTTTCTCTACCTTTACATATTCTCACCAAATTATTTGACAATGAAGCCCAACTTGGCCAAATCTTGATGGTAGATCTTCTATATCGATACACATTTTTATACCCCTGAACCCATTGAAAATGGGAATTCAGGGTATAATGGTTTTGTGAAAATGTATGTAACAGGCAGAAGGAGACGTCGCAGACCCCATAAAGTATATATATTCTTGATCAGCATAAAAAATAAGTCGATCTAGCCCTGTCCGTCTGTCCGTCTGTCCGTCCGTCCGTCTGTCCGTCTGTCCGTCCGTATGAACGTCGAGATTTCGGAAACTACAAAAGCTAGAGAGCTGAAATTTCACACGAACACTCGTATGTTAGCTACGCAGTACGAGTTTATTTTGTTTTTTCGATAACTCATCCCATTTCCAAATTATTGATACAAAATCGAAAATTCGTTTACATATTTTAGGTTTTTTGTGTATAACTTCTACATCGTTTTAGCTAGAGACTTCAACTTTATGTATTTAGATAGATATTATGAATACACAGATTTTGTAATTTTTAGATTTTGGGTGCCACGCCCCCTCCGCCCCAATTTGAAAAAAACGCATTTCAAATACTAGAGACTTGCAATTTGTCACATAAATAGATTAAGATACCCCTAATCTACTCTGCAAATTTCATCAAGATTGTCCTTCTAGAAATGGAGTTATAAGCGTCCAAACTTCAGCCCAACCCACCCCCCCAGCCAAAGCAACAACTGCGCAGTTAGCAGAGTGCGCGCTTATAAGTGCGTAAAGAAGAAGAGTATCACTTTTTTGCAGGGTTCAGGGTATCTCGTAGTCGAGCCGTCTCGACTAGAGCCTTCTTACTTGTTATATATGTATGTATATATATAATATAAACATATATATCTGAATATAAATTTCCACGAGCAGAAAATGGATGAGAAAAGCACATGACATATTTACATAGACTAGGCTATATAGATTTAATCTGATACACATAAAATGAAAAGTCTCATATCTTTCTCCGATTTACAATCAGGATCATAAACTTGGGTTTTTCATTATCGCTTGGATTACATTTGAAATATTGGATTGGCTATTCCGATATTATGTATGTAGATGTAACTGTCTTATAATTCAGTTAGATTAATAACATGTTTTTCAATAGATAATCGGTTATTTCGTCAACTAGGCAATCATATGAAATTACCAAGTCACAGACCAATGCACCCTTCGTATGTCTTCGAATGAATTGGAAAAACTTTTACTCGATGTGCATTCAGAGCGAGCTCACAACGTACTGTCTAGGGCCATCTCCAGCACACAAAACGATAAAGTATTGGGACGTATGTTTAAGAGACCATGGCAATATGGTGCCTTCAAATTTTAACAATTAAGATTCGAGCAGAAAAGTAGCGTATGTATATAAATATGGAATTCGCTACCATCTTCAACTTCAGAATGATTGAGTATGGAGATATAAAACAATTAAGAAGGCTCTAGTCGAGACGGCTCGACTCCAAGATACCCTGAATCTGGCAAAAAAATGAATGCTCTTCTTCTTTACGCACATATAAGCGCGCACTCTGCTAACTGCGCAGTTGCTGCCGTGGCTTGGGGGTGAGTTGGGCTGGACTTTGGACGCTTATAACTCCATTTCTAGATGAACGATCTTCATTTTCAGAGTAGATTACGAGTATCTAAATGAAATGCGTTTTTTTTTTTCAAATTGTGGGCGAAGGGGGCGTGTCATCCAAAATCTGAAAACTACAAAATCTGCGTATCCACAATATCTATATAAATATATAAAGTTGAAGTCTCTAGCTAAAACGATGTAGAAGTTATACACAAAAAACCTAAAATATGTAAACGAATTTTCGATTTTGTATCAATAATTTGGAAATGGGATGAGTTATCGAAAAAACAAAATAAACTCGTACTGCGTAGCTAACATACGAGTGTTCGTGTGAAATTTCAGCTCTCTAGCTTTTGTAGTTTCCGAAATCTCGACGTTCATACGGACGGACAGACGGACAGACGGACGGACGGACAGACGGACAGACGGACAGGGCTAGATCGACTTATTTTTTATGCTGATCAAGAATATATATACTTTATGGGGTCTGCGACGTCTCCTTCTGCCTGTTACATACATTTTCACAAAACCATTATACCCTGAATTCCCATTTTCAATGGGTTCAGGGTATAAAAATGAAGACTCAGAACAAACAAGCACGAAACAAACCACTAGGGGGCGGGGAGGATCAAGACTAAGCGTATTGATGGCTTTGATAATGTTAGCATTACTCTGTCAAATGCCATGTGCAAAAGTAACTACTCATAATAATAACATCCACTCAGAGAGATACGAAGAAGTTGCAACCTCATACGTAGGAAAAATAGTTGAGATCCCAAAAATAGTGTGGAGCCCATTAGAACTAGCAAAAATTAACCACAGAAAAGAGATAGAAAATTTAGAGTTAAACGGGCTCCATTTTCATCATATATCAGGACACACATCAATGATATTAGACATTATAATTGTAATAATATTAGTTATATATGCCATAAGAAAATGTAATGTAAAGAGACGATTAAAAGCTATAGCATTTCCTGGTCCTATATAATTTAGAATATAAAATTTACAAAATATCTGATAACCTGCGCGTTATCAAAAACACAGATATTAGGCCCCCGGGCAGAATGTTCAAACATGAACACGGAAAATAAAAACATACATATGTATAAGAATAAACATTACGGATAACCTGCGCGTTACCAAACATCAAATTAAAATTTCTCAGCCACAAATCTTAGGCCCCTGGCAGTATGTTCAAGCATGAACATGCCACTTATATAAACATATTAAAAAATAGGCAATAGTCGATAACCTGCGCGTTATCTGAAGCCAAGTAATAAACATGTCATCCTTTAGCTGCAGCGACCAACGCAGCAAGTAATAACAAGTAAGAAGGCTCTAGTCGAGACGGCTCGACTACGAGATACCCTGAACCCTGCAAAAAAAGTGATACTCTTCTTCCTTACGCACTTAAAGGCGCGCGCTCTGCTAACTGCGCAGTTGCTGCTGTGGCTTGGGGGTGGGTTGGGCTGAACTTTAGACGCTTATAACTCCATTTCTAGATGCATGATCTTAATGAAATTTTAAGAGTAGATTAAGAGTATCTATATCTATCTATTTGCCAAATTGCAAGTCTCTAGTATTTGAAATGCGTTTTTTGCAAATTGTGGGCGAGGGGGGCGTGGCATCAAAAATCTGAAAACTTTAAAATCTGCGTATTCATAATATCTATCTTAATATATAAAGTTGAAGTCTCTAGCTGAAACGGTGTAGAAGTTATACCCTAAAAACCTAAAAAATTTAAACGAATTTTCGATTTTTTATCAATAATTTGGAAATGGGATGAGTTATCGAAAAAACAAAATAAATTCGTACTGCGTAGCTAACATACGAGTGTTCATGTGAGATTTCAGCTCTCTAGCTTTTGTAGTTTCCGAAATCTCGACGTTCATACAGACGGACAGACGGACAGACGGACAGACAGACGGACGGACAGACGGACGGACGGACGGACGGACGGACGGACGGACAGACGGACAGGGCTAGATCAACTTATTTTTGTATGCTGATCAAGAATATATATACTTTATGGGGTCTGCGACGTCTCCTTCTGCCTGTTACATACATTTTCACAAAACCATTATACCCTGAATTCCCATTTTCAATGGGTTCAGGGTATAAAAATGTAACGCGAGACGTGAGAACGGCTTAGCGATCGAAAAGGGACACTTGACAAACATCTGTGCACTTGTGTGCATGGAATTAATTATAGCCTTCCAGTGCCTGGAAGTATTTTTAAGGTATATAAGCACTAGGATTTTAAGGAATAAACGGTTAAATTTTTGTTCTCACAAAGAGAAGAGTTCAATTTTTGAATTCGGTAAATTTGGAGTGTTTCATTTCGACTCTCTAACATCAGGTTTCCGCTTACTCGCATCTCTATTTCGGTTGGGATCTACTTCCCCGTGAACAGAAGTAACTCTGTTTTATGGGTGGCAAGTTCCAATCCTCGAGAGCTAAGCCATGTCTGCGTGCGGATCATGACTTTGGTAAGTCTCTTTTGGGCCTCTATGGTGTTTCTGGCGGTAATGATGGCTGCGATATCGTCGGCATATCCAATTAGGAAGGTGTCTTCAAGCATTTCCAGTCTTAGGATATCGTCATAGCTAATATTCCACAGGTCTGGTCCGAGGATTGACCCCTGTGCAGCTCCTCTAGTCACTTTATACCGTTTCGTACCAGTCTGTGTGGAGTACAGGAGTATTCGATCCTGCAAATAGCTCCTGATCATACTCATGAGGTACTCCGGTATATGGAAGCGGTGCTCCAAGGAGGCGAGCATATCAGTCCACCTGACACTATTAAAGGCGTTTTTAATGTCCATTGCTAGCAGAACCACTGGACGCGAGTATGCATTTCCTCTTTGCGTAGCACTGGCTGCCTGAACCACTTCATCGATAGCTCCCATTGTAGATTTTCCAGCTCTGAACCCGTGTTGCCTGGGGCTAAGTTCTCCAGCGGCCTCTACTGCAGCAAGTAGTCTGGGTCTTAAGAGCTTTTCTAACAGCTTTCCAGCTGTGTTTAGCATAAACAATGGGCGATAAGCCGAAGGTGAGCTGGGATCGCCTTTGCCTTTGCTAATGAGCACCAATCTCTGTTCTTTCCAGTAGGCTGTCCTGATGCTATCATCTTCAGTATCTCCGCCGGTATATTAACTGGCCCCGGCGCTTTTTATACCCTGAACCCATTGAAAATGGGAATTCAGGGTATAATGGTTTTGTGAAAATGTATGTAACAGGCAGAAGGAGACGTCGCAGACCCTATAAAGTATATATATTCTTGATCAGCATAAAAAATTAGTTGATTGAGCCCTGTCCGTCCGTCCGTCCATCCGTATGAACGTCGAGATTTCGGAAACTACAAAAGCTAGAGAGCTGAAATTTTACATGAACACGCGTATGTTAGCTACGCAATACGAGTTTATTTTGTTTTTTTCGATAACTCATCCCATTTCCAAATTATCGATAAAAAATCGAATATTCGTTTTCATTTTTAAGGTTTTTTGGGTATAACTTCTACACCGTTTTAGCTAGAGACTTCAACTTTATATATTTAGATAGATATTATGGATACGCAGATTTTGTAGTTTTCAGATTTTGGATGCCACGCCCCCTTCGCCCACAATTTGAAAAAAAAAAAACGCATTTCAAATACTAGAGACTTGCAATTTGGCACATAGATAGATATATATACCCTTAATCTACCCTTTCATGAAGATCGTGCATCTAGAAATGGAGTTATAAGCGTCCAAAGTTCAGTCCAACCCACCCCCAAGCCACGGCAGCAACTGCGCAGTTAGCAGAGCGCGCGCTCATATGTGCGTAAAGAAGAAGATTATCACTTTCTTTGCAGGGTTCAGGGTATCTCTTAGTCGAGCCGTCTCGACTAGAGCCTTCTTACTTGTTTTGATTCGGACGTTGAGTAATACCTTTGTTCTAAAAAGTCCATTACGTCAGTCAGCAGTTGTATGTCCTTTGTCTTTTTATACCCTGAACCCATTGAAAATGGGAAATCAGGGTATAATGGTTTTGTTAAAAGTATGTAACAGGCAGAAGGAGGCGTGGCAGACCCCATAAAGTATATATATTCTTGATCAGGGTGACGAGAAAAGTTGATATAGCCATGTCCGTCTGTCCGTCCGTCCGTCCGTCCGTCCGTCTGTCCGTCTGTCCGTCTGTCCGTCTGTCCGTATGTTTGAACGCGTCGATTTCCGAAGATACAAAAGCTAGAGAGTTCATTCTTTTTGTGTTAGGTCCGTATATTGCACGCGCAGTACGAGTTTGTTTCAGAAATTCGATAACTTGTATATTTGCAATGTTATCGATAACTGACATTATCGGGAACCAGTTATAAAATTCTAGCTAATTAATTTTCAGAGTTAGAGTCTCCAAGTCTTCTGCATATATATAGATACAAATTTAATACAATTTCGGTTTTTGTCAGATTTTGGATTCCGGTACCCAATTCGCCCCCACACCCCCAAATGTGTAAAAAATGCATTTCAAATACTAGAGACATGCAGTTTGGTTTGGCATATAGATATGAATATCATAATCTTAATCTGAACATATCAATACGATTGTCCATCTATAAACAGAATTATTAGTCTATAAAGTTTTCTCATCAAAACCCATGTGGCGCAGCAAGCAAGGCAGCGACAAAGCAAGACGCATTGCGGGCACACATACATGCATACATACATATGTACATACATACATATGTATGTATGCATGTATGTATGTTTATGTGTGCTAGCGTAGATCAGCGTGTGGCTGCAATCGTACATACATACATACATATGTATGTACATATTTGTGCATGTAAAGCTAATTGTAAAAGAGTTATGATTTCTAAAAAAAACCTAAAATGTTAAATAGAATGTGCAGATCATATGCTGAAACTCTCATTACATTCCATTATATATTTTAAAAATTTTAAAACAATTAAAATAACAATGGAAATGCAAGCAACGTTGAGCAATGCAAATCAATTTTCGTATGCGTGTGCACATATCCACACAAAAAATCTTGGGCCGTTTTCTATGTTGCTATGCGTGTATATTCTAAGAATCACAATTGTTTTTCAATTGCGTTAGAATTGTCTTTGAATTGTATTTGTATTTTCAGCCACTGCTTTAGTGTTTCCTTCGTATATGACGAATTTCATTCGTTTTCGCTACTCTGGCGTTCGAGTGAGCCGTGGTGTGGATGGATAGATAGGTGCACAGAATGGTAGGCTGTCGAAGGTTCTAGCCCCGCCTAAGCCCTTCATAGTTTCTTATTTTTAATTTTTTTTTTTTTTATATATATTTCTTTTTTATTATTATTTATTCTTTTGTATTTGATACCTTTGAAAGTCAGTTGGTAGTTTAACTATTTGTGAATAAGTGGGTTTTTTTTAATTTCAAATATTTAATAGCATCATTTCTGAAAGTGTTTTTGTTTCAATAATATTTTATTCCGTTAAGTCAACAGAAAATAATAAACAGAAAGTTTGCCCGAATAACAAAAGCACGTGACATCTGCGGTAAGAGTTTTCCATATGTATGCACACAGGTACATATCAGTGTTGCCAAATCAGCTTTCTTCCCGTCAAATCTGGCTTTTTTGAAAACCCAATTGCGGGAAAATTTCCAAAACAGCGGGAAGCGGGAATTCTGGCTTTTTTAGACAATAATTTGCTTTTTTTCCGCTTTTTTTTTTACTTAGCAATATAACATATTTTAGAGAATTTATGTACAATGAAGTGATGTTCATTGTAGTAAAATTAAAACCAAATAATTCAGTATAAACAAAAATACCAGGATGTGTAACTTAACAGCTAAGAATTCAAATGCTGGCTGCGAAGACTTAAATGATAAGACAAGAATAGATTTGTATATTGCAGTCATTGCAAATATAGTATAGCTGCCAGTTGATCACATAACCAATTTGTGCTTGAAATATTTTTGTAATAGATTTGAGAGTTCTGTGAAGTTTCAGAAAACAAAATGTTCAATCATTATTAGAAACGTTTTTTGTATAACCTTGCTTTCGATATTGGCGAAACAAAATATACCATTCTGATTGACGAATCAACGTATATACATTAAGAAGGAATGCTGTCGTGACTATAAGTTGCCAAAAGAAACCCCGTGCTCTGCTAACCGCACAGTTATGACCAAGTTGGGTTGGTCTATATTTTGGACGCTTATAATTCCATTTCTAGATGGACGATCCTTATGAAACTCCATTTCTAGATGCGTTTTTATTCGAATTGTGGCGAAGGGGCGTAGCAATCCATAATATGTATCTAAATATACAAATTTGAAGTCTAGCTGAAACGGTGTAGAAGTTATGCTCAAAAAACGTAACGTAAACAAATTTTCAATTTTGTATCAATAATTTGGAAATGGGATGAGTTAATGAAAAAAAAAAAAAATAAATAAAAAAAATAAGAAAATACAAAAAAAAACTCGTACTGTGTAACTAACATAGAAGTATTCATGTGAAATTTATTAAAATATAATTGGCACTATGGAAGAATGCGATAAAAATAATAATTGTCACGAATAAGACGAAAAACTGGACTATTCGTAAAAAAAAAACCTTAAAATAAGGCAACAAAACTTCAGCTTTTTTGTCAGATTTTTTCCAAAATTTCAGCTTTTTTTAAAGTATGTTCCCACTAAAAACAGTTTTTTTTGCTAAACAAAAATTGGCAACACTGGTACATATGTACATTCAAAGCTAGTGTAGCATGGTCTAAAAATTTAAACTAGCTAGATGGCGCTTTAGCAGTGAACTTATTTACTATGGATATTACAGCTTCGAGTGGCATAGATATATTTCTTTTACAATTATGAAGTGTCTGTGTTAATTAAGGTAATGCCTGTTAATCGAGGAACGTCTATTTGTTGGGTCTATTTTTAATGATATTTAATAATATAACATTTTTCGAATTTCAACTAATATAAGCGCCATCTATTATTATTTTTTTTTTGGTAATGCAATGTATATATACATGTACATACATACATATGTACATTTTAAACGTTACACGCATACATTCTTATGTATACTTTCTGATTTATCCATATGGGTAATTCTCCAGAAAAGTCAACTTTTTGCCACGTTCGACACTGGTTTTTTGTAATTATCTTGAAAACGGATTAATTTTAATACTAATCAAGAGCAATATATTGAACTATTTGTCAAAATTAAGAAGTTTTTTTTTAGCACTAAAATTGATGCATTTTTAAGATAATTACAAAAAACCAAACCACAGTACAGATTATTATTTTATTTTATTAAAATTGGGTTCAGGGTATTATCACTAACCATACAACACATAGACTGGACAACTAGAACAAACTTTTTTCACGAACCAGATTTGGATTTGGCGTCCTAATCATCTTCGTATTTGCTCGGCTCTGTCATTTGCTGCTCGGGCAGCGAAAATATCGTAGTTGATTTTCAGTTCGCTGCCAGCGCTCGAACGAAATGATTCTATTCTCATATGAAGCATCACTGTGTGCTATTCTTTCTTTATTCACTCTCTCACTCACTCTCTCTATGCCTCTCATATATATATGTATGCAGGCACAAGCCAGCAGCGCACAAAAATTGAAATTTGTCCGCGAGTTGCGATTCGCAACGATCCCGTCTGCCATTCTTAGTAAGAGTATGCCGAACTGTTAAACGGCTTTGCCATGCTCATGCAAAATTTTACTGTTTTCGTAAAGATTTTTGGGAAGGGTATGAAAGCGCTGATGTGCATAAGCATTACTTTTTCGCGACGAGCATGCACACACACAATTACTGTGTCTTGCTTCATGTATGAGCATTTATGTGACTGTGTGCGAAACTTTTGCTGCCTGTAGCAATTGTAGGGTCCAACATTTGCAGTTTGTTCTCTTGCTACCTGCGCTATTCAGTAGTTTGTCTATTTTGTATATGTAGTTTGAATTGTAGAGTGACTGTCAAATGAGCCTTTACGGCTTGCAGCAGTCATTTTGACAATAATGAGTACATGGTTTATTCTATTTGTCAATACATATGAATTTCCAGATCCACTTAAATCGTTTATAACACGTTCAAAAATGGTTTGTTACTAAATTAATTATAGTTATTTTTATTTATTAAACATGTATAAGAATGAATGCATATGTATGCATATAAACATAAATGCCATATGCATTGGGGAAGTAGATTTGACAGTCTACAAGGTCGAACAAATCTAAGACCGTTCCCACAATTCTAAGGCCGAGGTCTACAAGAATAACAAACTGCAAATGTTGGACCCTACAATTGCTACAGGCAGCAAAAGTTTCACACACAGTCACATAAATGCTCATACATGAAGCAAGACACAGTAATTGTGTGTGTGCATGCTCGTCGCGAAAAAGTAATGCTTATGCACATCAGCGCTTTCATACCCTTCCCAAAAATCTTTACGAAAACAGTAAAATTTTGCATGAGCATGGCAAAGCCGTTTAACAGTTCGGCATACTCTTACTAAGAATGGCAGACGGGATCGTTGCGAATCGCAACTCGCGGACAAATTTCAATTTTTGTGCGCTGCTGGCTTGTGCCTGCATACATATATATATGAGAGGCATAGAGAGAGTGAGTGAGAGAGTGAATAAAGAAAGAATAGCACACAGTGATGCTTCATATGAGAATAGAATCATTTCGTTCGAGCGCTGGCAGCGAACTGAAAATCAACTACGATATTTTCGCTGCCCGAGCAGCAAATGACAGAGCCGAGCAAATACGAAGATGATTAGGACGCCAAATCAAAATCTGGTTCGTGAAAAAAGTTTGTTCTAGTTGTCCAGTCTATGTGTTGTATGGTTAGTGGTATTATCTAGTCGAGCACCCTCGACTAGAGTTTTCTTACTTGTTTTTATTTGGCTTTCATATAATTGAAGAGCCTCTTTACTAAATTTTCTTAGTATTAAATGTGCAAACATTTTGTCAACTTCACTTGAGAGTTGAGCTTTATTTTTAATGATGTGTATTGACTCATTGATTGTGTGTATGAAGTTGTTGATACTTTTGGATGAGTCAATATCTAAATTTGGGAGTTCTAATATTCGGTTAAACTACTGTATAGTTATCTGCGGACCCTGTTAATAGGTGAGCAACCATGCTCTTTGCTTCTCCTCGTAATGAGGTTTTTAAATAGTTAAATTTTATGGCAGAAGTTAGGTCCTGTCTTTTTGATCGATAAGGTCGTTAAATAGTTGAACGAATGAGTCCCAATCTTTAGCATCACCAAAGAATATTGGGACTTGCATTCTCGGTAGTCCAGGCAGATTATCCCCCTTTTCTTGGGTAGTGGGTTGAATTGGGGAAGTTTTCTTTGCGTCTAATGCGCTGATCGTATTTCGAATGTCGAACTCTAGTTCGATTACCCCTTCTTCAAACGTTTTGCTGGCTTCATATTTGGGTTGAAGCTCTTGTATGTGTATCGAAATTCTATTCCATAAGAATAGAATCTTATTTCTTCGAATTTCGAAAACCCCTACATTTGATTTCGCAATATCCTCATTTGTTTCTATTAGATATTTTCTTATCTGATCGACTTTCTTTTCAAAATCTGCCTCTTCATGAACTGTAACCGTTCCTATCTGCCTGATTTCTTCTTTGATTTGCTTCCCGCTACTCAAAATTTCTGTTTTTATATCTTTTATAGTTTTTATTGCTTTTTCAAACTCCTTATTGTTAAAATATGGGTGGTCTATTATCCCCACTTTTAACAATATTGAGTTATTATTTTCTAGCTCATTCTGTATCCTACCTAGCTCTACTAATATGTCGCTAGGTGGTCTTATCTCATCTGATAAGTCCGATTGTTTTTATACCCTGAACCCATTGAAAATGGGATATCAGGGTATAATGGTTTTGTTAAAAGTATGTAACAGGCAGAAGGAGGCGTGGCAGACCCCATAAAGTAAATATATTCTTGATCAGGGTGACGAGAAAAGTTGATATAGCCATGTCCGTCTGTCCGTCTGTCCGTCTGTCTGTCTGTCCGTATGTTTGAACGCGTCGATTTCCCAAGATACAAAAGCTAGAGAGTTCATTCTTTTTGTGTTAGGTTCGTATATTGAGCGCGCAGTACGAGTTTGTTTCAGAAATTCGATAACTTGTATATTTGCTAAGTTATCGATAACTGAAATTATCGGGAACCAGTTATAAAATTCTAGCTAATTCATCTTTAGAGTTAGAGTCTCCAAGTCTTCTGCACATATATAGATACAAATTTAATACAATTTCGGTTTTTGTCAGATTTTGGATTCCGGTACCCAATTCGCCCCCACACCCCCAAATGTGTAAAAAATTCATTTCAAATACTAGAGACATGCAGTTTGGTTTAGCATATAGATATGAATATCATAATCTTAATCTGAACATATCAATACGATTGTCCATCTATAAACAGAATTATTAGTCTATAAAGTTTTCTCATCAAAACCCATGTGGCGCAGCAAGCAAGGCAGCGACAAAGCAAGACGCATTGCGGACGCACATACATGCATACATACATATGTACATACATACATATGTACATATGTATGTACATATGTACATACATACATATGTATGTATGCATGTATGTATGTATGTTTATGTGTGCTAGCGTAGATCAGCGTGTGGCTGCAATCGTACATACATACATACATACATATGTATGTACATATTTGTGCATGTAAAGCTAATTGTAAAAGAGTTATGATTTCTAAAAAAAACCTAAAATGTTAAATAGAATGTGCAGATCATATGCTGAAACTCTCATTACATTCCATTATATATTTTAAAAATTTTAAAACAATTAAAATAACAATGGAAATGCAAGCAACGTTGAGCAATGCAAATCAATTTTCGTATGCGTGTGCACATATCCACACAAAAAATCTTGGGCCGTTTTCTATGTTGCTATGCGTGTATATTCTAAGAATCACAATTGTTTTTCAATTGCGTTAGAATTGTCTTTGAATTGTATTTGTATTTTCAGCCACTGCTTTAGTGTTTCCTTCGTATATGACGAATTTCATTCGTTTTCGCTACTCTGGCGTTCGAGTGAGCCGTGGTGTGGATGGATAGATAGGTGCACAGAATGGTAGGCTGTCGAAGGTTCTAGCCCCGCCTAAGCCCTTCATAATTTCTTATTTTTAATTTTTTTTTTTTTTTTTTTTTTGTATATTTCTTTCTTTTTTATTATTATTTATTCTTTTGTATTTGATACCTTTGAAAGTCAGTTGGTAGTTTAACTAATTGTGAATAAGTGGGTTTTTTTTTTAAATTTCAAATATTTAATAGCATCATTTCTGAAAGTGTTTTTGTTTCAATTATATTTTATTCCGTTAAGTCCACAGAAAATAATAAACAGCACGTGACATCTGCGGTTTTCCTATATGTATGCCCACATGTACATTCAAAACTAGTGTAGCATGGTCTAAAAATTTTAACTTGATAGATGGCGCTTTAGCAGTGAACTTATTTACTATGGCTATTACAGCTTCGAGTGGCATTGATATATTTCTTTTACAATTATGAAGTGTCTGTGTTAATTAAGGTAATGCCTGTTAATCGAGGAACGTCTATTTGTTGGGTCTATTTTTAATGATATTTAATAATATAACATTTTTCGAATTTCAACTAATATAAGCGCCATCTATTATTATTTTTGTATACATGTATACATACATGTCCATATGTACATTTTGAACGGTACACGCATACATTCTTATGTATACTTTCTGATTTATCCATATGGGTAATTCTCCAGAAAAGTCAACTTTTTGTCACGTTCGACACGCTATTTTTAATCTTAGTACTAATCAAGAGCAATATATTTAACTATTTGTAAAAATAAAGAAGTTTTTTGCCATATTCAGCACTAAAATTGATGCATTTTCAAGATAATTACAAAAAACCAAACCACAGTACAGATTATTATTTTATTTTATTACAATTGGGTTCAGGGTATTATCTAGTCGAGCACTCTCGACTAGAGTTTTCTTACTTGTTTTTTTTTTTTTGTTCTATTTGGACTTATTAAAGTTGTCCGTTCCCTTATTTTTTGGGATACGGACTTAGTTGCACTGCAAATTTATCTTTATTTAAACTTGAGCACTTTTTTTTTTTTATGTCCTATACGGACTTAGTTGCACAACAAATTTTTTAATTTTTGATTTGAGCACTTTTTGTTTTTGATGTCTGTTAGAGAGTCGAAATGAAACACTCCACATTTACCGAATTCAAAGATTGAACTCTTCTCTTTGTGAGAACAAAAATTGAACTGTTTATTCCTTAAAAACCTAGTGCTTATATACCTTAAAAATACTTCCAGGCACTGGAAGGCTATAATTAATTCCATGCACACAAGTGCACAGATGTTTGTCAAGTGTCCCTTTTCGATCGCTAAGCCGTTCTCACGTCTCGCGTTACATTTTTATTACTTGCTGCGTTGGTCGCTGCAGCTAAAGGATGACATGTTTATTACTTGGCTTCAGATAACGCGCAGGTTATCGACTATTGCCTATTTTTTAATATGTTTATATAAGTGGCATGTTCATGCTTGAACATACTGCCAGGGGCCTAAAATTTGTGGCTGGGAAATTTTAATTTTTTAGTATTTTAATTTTTGTCGCATGTTCATGTTTGAACATACTGCCAGGGGGCCCAAAATTTGTGTGTGCTCAGAACTGCCCTCCTGATGATTGTCCACTCGTCTCTGAAGTGGCTTCTGTGTGGTTGATGAGAGTCCTGTCATCTTCCCGAAGGTTCCTATAATCGTAGTCATCCTTCATGCGGACCCTCCATTGCTACAAATTCTCATTTCTGAATTTGAGCAATTTATTTTTTATTTTTTTAAGTTGTCCTCTTTGGACTTAAAGTTGTCCGTTCCCTTTTAATTTTTGGGAATACGGATTTACCGGCACAATAGCACAAATCTGCTTTTGATTTGCGCCACATGTTCACGCTTGAACATACTGCCAGGGGGCCCAGAATTTGTGCGCGTTCTCTTGATGATGGTCCAGTCATCTCTGAAGCGGCTTCTGCGTAGTTGATGAGAGTCGTCGTCTTCCCGAAGGCTCCTGTCATCTTTGCCATCCTTCAACCTATTGGTTTGGGGATGAAGGCCCTCTATTGCTACAAATTCTCTTTTGTGAATTTGAGCAATTTTTGTTCGTTCCCCTTATTTGGGGATACGTTTCCACTGGCGATACAATTCTCTTCAGGAATTGATCATCCGCTCCCCTTCTTTGGAGATGCGGATCTACCAGCTTTTACAAATTCTCTTATGGAATTTGTTTTTCCGTTCCTCTTTTTTGGGAATACGGATTTAACCAGCACTACAAATTCTCTTGTTTGAATTTGAGCAATACATTTATTTATTATCTGCCTCTTACCTCTGGTGGGGGAGAACAGAAATATATTAAATGTTTTATCTTAAGCTGAGGTTTTTATAAAAACTCAGCATTAAGACGCTGGTTCCTTCTCTGTGTCTCTTACCACTGGTGGGGGAAAACAACAGAGAAGCCTCGAAGGACCAAAATGTTATTTGGCTGAGTCTTCTTGAGCCCGAAAATGGAACCCTGAACTCTTTGAGTTCAGATTGAACTCTGGTCCCTTTGGATTCCAAAATTGAACTCTACTTCTTGAGTAAAAAAGTTGAACTCGCCTTTGCGAGCCCAAAAATTGAACTCGCCTTTGCGAGATCAAAAATTGAACTGTTTATTCCTTAAAAACCTAGTGCTTATATACCTTAAAAATACTTCCAGGCACTGGAAGGCTATAATTAATTCCATGCACACAAGTGCACAGATGTTTGTCAAGTGTCCCTTTTCGATCGCTAAGCCGTTCTCACGTCTCGCGTTACATTTTTATTACTTGCTGCGTTGGTCGCTGCAGCTAAGGGATGACATGTTTATTACTTGGCTTCAGATAACGCGCAGGTTATCGACTATTGCCTATTTTTTAATATGTTTATATAAGTGGCATGTTCATGCTTGAACAATGTCCTATTTGGACTTTTTAATGTTCTCCGTTCCCTTTTATTTTTGAGACACGAACTTATTTGCACTACAAATTATTTTTGAGCACTTTTTTGTCCTATTTGGACTTTTTAATGTTGTCCGTTCCCTTATTTTTTGGGATACGGACTAAGTTGCACTACAAACTTTTCTTTTTTAAAATCTGAGCACTATTTTGTATATGTACTCTGTCTCTTACCTCTGGTGGGGGAGAACAGAGCAATATAACAAAATTTTTGTTGTCTTTTGCTGAGGTGTTGTAATACCACAGCACAAAGACGCTGGTTCCTTTCTCTGTGTCTCTTACCACTGGTGGGGGAAAACGACAGAGAACGCCGAAGGACCAAAATGTTAGAGAGTCGAAATGAAACACTCCACATTTACCGAGTTCAAAAATTGAACTCTTCTCTTTGTGAGAACAAAAATTGAACTGTTTATTCCTTAAAATCCTAGTGCTTATATACCTTAAAAATACGTCCAGGCACTGGAAGGCTATAATTAATTCCATGCACACAAGTGCACAGATGTTTGTCAAGTGTCCCTTTTCGATCGCTAAGCCGTTCTCACGTCTCGCGTTACATTTTTATACCCTGAACCCATTGAAAATGGGAATTTAGGGTATAATGGTTTTGTGAAATGTATGTAACAGGCAGAAGGAGACGTCGCAGACCCTATAAAGTATATATATTCTTGATCAGCATAAAAAAATAAGTTGATTGAGCCCTGTCCGTCTGTCCGTCCGTCCGTCCGTCCGTATGAACGTCGAGATTTCGGAAACTACAAAAGCTAGAGAGCTGAAATTTCACATGAATACTCGTATGTTACCTACGCAATACGAGTTTATTTTGGTTTTTCGATAACTCGCCCCATTTCCAAATTATCGATAAAAAATCGAAAATTCGTTCTCATTTTTTAGGTTTTTTGAGTATAACTACTACACCGTTTTAGCTAGAGACTTTAACTTTAAATATTTAGTTAGATATTGTGGATACACAGATTTTGTAGTTTTCAGATTTTGAATGCCACACCCCCTTCGCCCACAATTTGGAAAAAACGCATTTCAAATACTAGAGATTTGGCACATAGATAGATTTATATATCCTTAATGTACTCTGAAAATTTCATGAAGATCGTCCATCTAGAAATGGAGTTATAAGCATCCAAAGTTCAGTCCAACCCACCCTCAAGCCACGGCAGCAACTGCGCAGTTAGCAGAGCGCGCGCTTATAAGAGCGTAAAGAAGAAGAGTATCACTTTTTTTGCAGGGTTCAGGGTATCTCGTAGTCGAGCCGTCTCGACTAGAGCCTTCTTACTTGTTATTACTTGCTGCGTTGGTCGCTGCAGCTAAGGGATGACATGTTTATTACTTGGCTTCAGATAACGCGCAGGTTATCGACTATTGCCTATTTTTATACCCTGAGCCCATTGAAAATGGGAAATCAGGGTATAATGGTTTTGTTAAAAGTATGTAACAGGCAGAAGGAGGCGTGGCAGACCCCATAAAGTATATATATTCTTGATCAGCATAAAAAAATAAGTTGATCTAGCCCTGTCCGTCTGTCCGTCCGTCCGTCCGTCCGTCCGTCCGTCCGTCCGTCCGTCCGTCCGTCCGTCCGTCCATCCGTCCGTCCGTCCGTATGTATGAACGCGTCGATTTCCGCGCAGTACGAGTTTGTTTCAGAAATTCGATAACTTGTATATTTGCAAAGTTATCGATAAACGAAATTATCAGGAACCAGTTATAAAATTCTAGCTAATTCATCTTTAGAGTTAGAGTCTCCAAGTCTTCTGCATATATATAGATACCAATTTAATACAATTTCGGTTTTTGTCAGATTTTAGATTCCGGTCCCCATTTCGCCCCACCACCCCCAAATGTGAAAAAAAATGCATTTCAAATACTAGAGACATCCAGTTTGGTTTAGCATATAGTAATGAATATCATAATCATAATCTGAAGAAATCAATACGATTGTCCATCTAGAAACAGAATTATCAATCATCAAAGTTTTCTCATCAAAACCCATGTGGCGCAGCAACAAAGGCAGCGAGACAGCAAGCCGCCTGCATTGCTCACACACATACATGCTTACAAGCTTGTGTGTGTTCGTGTTTTTGCATGTATAGTTTCTTACGCGTAGAGAATCGAAACGAAGCATTCTTGGAATATGATTCGTTCGAAGAAGGGCTCAGGGGATTTCGTAGTCGAGCAGTCTCGACTACAGCTTTCTTACTTGTTTAATATGTTTATATAAGTGGCATGTTCATGCTTGAACACCTGATAAGTACTCAGAGGACAGTGAACTATCTAGGCGTTAGACTAGATAGTAAACTCACCTTCTGGGATCAGCTGGAGCATTCCACGCGAAAAACAGCGATAGCAACGGGGTCTATGAGTAGACTGATGGCAAACGTTGACGGCCCAACTGCAGGAAAACGAACCCTGCAAAAAAGTGATACTCTTCTTCTTTACGCACATATAAGCGCGCACTCTGCTAACTGCGTTGGGTTGGGCTGAACTTTAGACGCTTATACCTCCATTTCTAGATGGACGATCTTCATGCAATTTTTAGAGTAGATTACGAGTATCTAAATCTATCCATGTGCCAAATTGCAAGTCTCTAGCATTTGAAATGCGTTTTTTTTTCAAATTGTGGGCGAAGGGGGCGTGTCATCCAAAATCTAAAAACTACAAAATCTGCGTATCCATAATATCTATCTAAATATATAAAGTTGAAGTCTCTAGCTAAAACGGTGTAGAAGTTATACCCAAAAAACCTTAAAAATGAAAACGAATATTCGATTTTTTATCGATAATTTGGAAATGGGATGAGTTATCGAAAAAAACAAAATAAACTCGTATTGCGTAGCTAACATACGCGTGTTCATGTAAAATTTCAGCTCTCTAGCTTTTGTAGTTTCCGAAATCTCGACGTTCATACGGATGGACGGACGGACGGACAGGGCTCAATCAACTAATTTTTTATGCTGATCAAGAATATATATACTTTATGGGGTCTGCGACGTCTCCTTCTGCCTGTTACATACATTTTCACAAAACCATTATACCCTGAATTCCCATTTTCAATGGGTTCAGGGTATAAAAAGCGCCAGGGCCAGTTAATATACCGGCGGAGATACTGAAGGTGATAGCATCAGGACAGCCTACTGGAAAGAACAGAGATTGGTGCTCATTAGCAAAGGCAAAGGCGATCCCAGCTCACCTTCGGCTTATCGCCCATTGTTTATGCTAAACACAGCTGGAAAGCTGTTAGAAAAGCTCTTAAGACCCAGACTACTCGCTGCAGTAGAGGCCGCTGGAGAACTTAGCCCCAGGCAACACGGGTTCAGAGCTGGAAAATCTACAATGGGAGCTATCAATGAAGTGGTTCAGGCAGCCAGAGCTACGCAAAGAGGAAATGCATACTCGCGTCCAGTGCTAGCAACGCTGGACATTAAAAACGCCTTTAATAGTGTCAGGTGGACTGATATGCTCGCCTCCTTGGAGCACCGCTTCCATATACCGGAGTACCTCATGAGTATGATCAGGAGCTATTTGCAGATCGAATGCTCCTGTACTCCACACAGACTGGTACGAAACGGTATAAAGTGACTAGAGGAGCTGCACAGGGGCAATCCTGGGACCAGACCTGTGGAATATCAGCTATGACGATATCCTAAGACACCTTCCTAATTGGATATGCCGACGATATCGCAGCCATCATTACCGCCAGAAACACCATAGAGGCCCAAAAGAGACTTACCCAAGTCATGATCCGCACGCAGACATGGCTTAGCTCTCGAGGATTGGAACTTGCCACCTGTTGAGCTATCGAGATTTTTCGTATAGCTTTCGATTAAAAACACAATTTGATTAGCGAGTCTTAATTGTTTATTAGATGCGAGTATGTATGTATGTATGTAAATAGGTATGTTAAAGAAAACGTTTCTTGTTAACAAGCGACAGCAAATATGCACACATTCGATCTACGCGAGCCGGTTGCTAAAACTGACCGCTGCGTGGGAGAACGAATGAACGTTAAAAAAGGAGAGCGCAATCTCTTTACAAAATTCTCTTAGATGCTAATAGGTTTGACGAACTGCCGCTCTTAGTTCTTATAAAGCGCTGATTGCTGGGCCCAACATCCTCCCCCCGTTGAAGACTTAGTCTTAAACAGAATCCTTAAGGGGCAGCAAGCACAGCTTGTTTGTAGCTCTTCTTGTCTCGCCAGCTTCAGTTTTGAGCACGGCCACCCGTGCAACGCCGTCACGTCCAGGGATAAGCTCAGTTATTCTGGCCAGTGGCCACTTAAGCGGCGGAAGATTCTCATCCTTTACGAGAACTACGTCGTCAACCGCCAAACCAGACTTAGAAGTTCTCCATTTAGCCCGCTGTTGTAGTAAGTTGAGGTATTCGTCTCGCCAACGTGTCCAGAATACCTGCTGGAGATAGCTTACGCGCTGCCAGGCATCCAAGCGATTGAAATTGAGCCTCGTGAGGTTAGGCTCGCTGAAGGATGAAGGAGGACCACCGTTCAGGAAATGCGCAGGCGTCAGTACGTCCAAGTCTGCTGGGTGCTCTGAAATTGAAACTAAAGGGCGTGAATTAATGACAGCAGCAATGTTGCAGACCAGTGTGCGAAGCTCATCATAGGTTAGGACAGAAAGGCCAACAGATCGATAGAAATGATGCTTCGCCGTCTTCACTGCAGCCTCCCACAAACCTCCAAAGTGAGGAGATCGTGGAGGGATGAAATGCCATTCGATTGATTCCGCCAGGCAGAAGTCCTTCACAGCATTCTGGTGAGCGTCAGACAGGAATAGACGCTTCAGCTCCTGAAGCTGGTTGCGGGCGCCAAGAAAGTTTGTGGCATTGTCAGACCAAATTTGACTTGGTTTTCCTCTGGTGCATATAAACCTTTGGAGGGCATGCAAAAATGCCGTGGTAGTTAAATCCTTAACTAGTTCCAACCAAATAGCCTTCGTAGCAAAACAAACGAATACAGAGACGTAGCATTTCACAGGAGCCTTATTTCGTGCCTCAGGCTTATAAAAGAACGGTCCGCAAAAATCGACTCCAGTCACTCCAAACACACGGCAGCCTTCGACGCGATCCCTGGGTAGATCTGCCATTATGTGCTCAAAGAGTCGAGGTTTTGCGCGAACGGAAATGACGCATCTCTGTATCACACTGGATACAGTTTTTCTACCACCGATTGGCCAATATTGGGAACGAACTAGAGCTAGTACCGCTCGAAAGAGAGGCGAGAACGCTGGATGGCTTAGTGGTTAAATATAGAGCCAAATATGAGAACAAAAGTTGATCAGATGATGGATCCCATGCGAGGCCAAGTGTCTTAGTAATGTCGCTGATTGGCCAATATTGGGAACGAACTAGAGCTAGTACCGCTCGGGGCCCAGCGTGCAAGTTTCGCTGATGGTAATGCATGATAATGGCTCGAGTTACTGGATGACTTCTGGGCAATATAATTGGATGGCGACTATCAAAGTTAAGAGTAGAGTTTTTGAGGCGACCATCTACGCGCAGCAGTCCGACTTCATCAAGAAATGGCGAAAGAGAGGCGAGAACGCTGGATGGCTTAGTGGTTAAATATAGAGCCAAATATGAGAACAAAAGTTGATCAGATGATGGATCCCATGCGAGGCCAAGTGTCTTAGTAATGTCACTGCCATCGTTGAACCTAATGAGTGATTCCTTGTCGCACTCTGTTACGCCGTCCAGCACCATGGGATGGCTTGAACACCACTTTCGCAACTTGAACTGGCCACATGCCAATATTCCAGCTGTTTCTTGCATGACGCGTCTTGCCTCTTCGACTGAATTTCCTCCAGAGATCAAATCGTTGACATAGAAATCGCGAAGTAATGCCTCGGAACCGACTGGGAAGGTATCCTTTTCATCTATGGCGAACTGATGCATGGCACGCACAGACAAGAATGACGCAGGTTTTGTGCCATATGTGACCGTATCAAGCTTGAACACTTCTAACTCATCATCTGGTGAATTCCTCCATAGAATGCATTGCAGATAGCTGTCTGGCTCAGGCACCTTCACGCAACGATACATTTTGCAAATATCACCGGTGAGTGCAACTGGATAGGACCGGAAACGCAGCAATATGTCGATCATTTTCGGCTGAATGACAGGACCTGACATTAGAATGTCATTCAGCGAATAACCAGTTGATGTAGCTGCTGATCCATCAAAGACGACTCGAAGTTTGGTAGTTGAGCTATCTTCTTTCAAAACGCAGTGATGAGGAAGAAAATATCTGCATTGATGAAATGAGCTGCGAGGAACGCGTGACATGTGACCCAGTTCAGAATACTCATCCAAGAACGCTGAATATTGAGACTTTATATGAGGCAAGCGATTCAATTTCTTCTCCAAATTAAGAAACCGCCGCAGCGCTTGCTGATAAGATTCTCCAAGAAGCTCGTAATTAAGCTTAACAGGCAAGCGTACTGAATATTGGCCATTGGGAAATCACAAAATGCGCTTCGCAATCTGATTCCTCCTTGCTAATGCTTACGACAGGGTCGCTGCAACTCTCAGTCCCCCAGAAACGACAAACGAGACTGTCCAATTGGATATCAGTAGCGGAGTCTGGACCTGGATCCGAAGGCGTCTTTGAAACTATTAGTGTGGAATTGTGGCCGCTAGCTTTGCCCCCCGATACAACCCAACCAAGACGAGTCTTCTGAAGCAGTGGAAGCCCAGGCGCCAACTTGATTTGACCCACACAGAGCAAGTCATAGAAAAGGCTGACTCCGATAAGCAAATCTATTCGCTGTGGCCTATCGAATGCTGGATCTGCCAAGACTATATTCTGCGGTATACTCCAATTGCTTGTATTTATATTAGAACTGGGCTGACTGCCAGTTATATTTGCTACCTGCTACCATGGCCGTTATGCTAGTCGCATACTCCGATGCGTGAGCTTGCAAAGTGAGGCAAATGGTGCTTCCATCGGTGGCAAAATTGGAGTCGCCTAAGCCACTTACAGACGCATATGACCTTGCTCTCTTAAGTTGTAGCAGATTGACAAACCTGGCTGTAACAAGATGTACCTGGCTGAATCTAAGAGTGCACGACAAGGAACAAGCTCGCCAAACCGATTCTTGGCCAGAACCACTGCGGTAGCCAGAAGCGCAACATCGCTGTTCAGATCTTGAGCCAGGAGAGTAGTGGACGGAGCTGAGGGCTGAGTAGGAGTGATCTGCATCCCTGATGATGAGGATTGCTGATGGAACGGAGTTACTGCCTGCGATGTGCTGGAGTTGCCAAGGTGGAGAGGCGTATGATGCTTGACTCCACAGACCCGACAACTACGCGAGCCACATTGTCGCGACTGATGGCCGCCTTTCAAACAATTTAAGCATAGCCCAGCCTTCTTGACTTCATTCAGACGAAGAGTAGGCGATAGGTTTGCGAATCTTGAGCATTTATAGATTGTATGCTCAGGATCATTACAAACAAGTAAGAAGGCTCTAGTCGAGACGGCTCGACTACGAGATACCCTGAACCCTGCAAAAAAAAGTGATACTCTTCTTCTTTACGCACTTATAAGCACGTGCTCTGCTAACTGCGCAGTTGCTGCCGTGGCTTGGGGGTGGGTTGGGCTGAACTTTGGACGCTTTTAACTCCATTTCTAGATGGACGATCTTCATGAAATTTTGAGAGTAGATTAAGGATATATGAATCTATCTATGTGCCAAATTGCAAGTCTCTAGTATTTGAAATGCGTTTTTTCCAAATTGTGGGCGAAGGGGGTGTGGCATCCAAAATATGAAAACTACAAAATCTGTATATCCACAATATCTATCCAAATATATAAAGTTTGAAATCTCCAGCTAAAACGGTGTAGTAGTTACACCCAAAAAACCTAAAAAATTGAAACGAATTTTCGATTTTTTATCGATAATTTGGAAATGGGACAAGTTATCGAAAAAACAAAATAAACTCGTATTGCGTAGGTAACATACGAGTGTTCATGTGAAATTTCAGCTCTCTAGCTTTTGTAGTTTCCGAAATCTCGACGTTCATACGGACGGACGGACGGGCGGACGGACGGACGGACAGACGGACGGACAGACGGACGGACAGACGGACGGACGGACAGACGGACGGACAGACGGACGGACAGACGGACAGGGCTCAATCAACTTATTTTTTTATGCTGATCAAGAATATATATACTTTATAGGGTCTGCGACGTCTCCTTCTGCCTGTTACATACATTTCACAAAACCATTATACCCTGAATTCCCATTTTCGCAACTGTGTGCACTGTGGTCTGTTACAAGAAATGTGGACCGGCTTTTGGCCAATTTACTGCTAGAATTCACCTGCCTACTGGATGAATAGTTATTTAGAGAGAATTCCATTGATTCCAAAGTGCGGCAGCGAAGCTCAAGGAAAGAGGCCACTTCTTCATATGCAGGTATATGGGACGCCCTCTCCGAACCCTCCAATTTTTCTTCCCATTTAGCTTGTGAGGCCACATCAAGTTTCTGTAACAGCACCTGAGCAATGATGGCACTGGCTATCTGTTCTGTTGTGCCTAGGTTACTGAGTGCACGCATATGTACATTGAAGCTGTCGGACAATTCCCGAAGCTTGGCTATGGATCCATTTTCTACCCTTTTCAGCCCTAAGATCTTTACGATGTGGGCTTGAAAAATTAAACGTCGGTTATCATATCTTTGTTTCAATAGCTTTATGGCCATCGTATAGTTGTCGTTAGAAATTTCCAAAAATCGAACTGTATCCAACGCTGCACCATCCAGACAAGACCGTAGATGCTGAAGCTTTTCCATGTTGCTGATTTCTGGCCTGCTATCAATGATTGTTGAAAACATTGAGTAGAAATCAGCCCAATTTGCATATCCACCGCTGAACGTAGGCAGCTTTAAAGGCGGCAATGCAGGTGCGGAAAGTATTTTGGGAACGGAAACCTGAGTAGTGACGACCGGTCTACTAAACGTGGAGCTATGAGGCATTTGAGCGGTACGACCTTGAATTTCTGACATTATTGTTGACTGCATGACCATTATTAAGTCATCGAAGTCAACGCGCAAATCGCTGCCCATCTCAGCAAAATCAAGTTCCTCTAGAGTTTCATGGGCTTCACTAAAAGAATGGCTTAGCTTACCAATGTGCTCCAAAAGAACGTTTAAAGTACTGTCACTGTGATCGGCAAGCGCATCAGAATCAACCTTGGCTTGCAGTCTTTTTACGCGTTCAAACACCGATTTCACTTTGAGCTTATAAAATTTCGCTCGCTCTTCGGGCGCAACTGTAGTAGCATTTAAGCTCGCCATGATGAGTAAAACACACGAGAATTACAGATAGAGTTCACAGTTGCTGATATACACGGGCGCAAAACTCAGATTTTGAGTTTTTACTGATCACACCACAGAGTTTAGTTAATTGCCAATTATATACCACTATTATTTCACCCAATTATTGCATGCGTATGAATTAGTGCGCACTGGCAACGTTATTATGGACGCGATAGTATTGCAGCCGAACCGAATGAGTGCAATGACAACAACAGAATTAACGGCAAGCACTGAGATTATGCATGCTTAATCGACGTATGCGTGCGAAGTTATAGAAACTCACAGTTCCGAAATTAGTTGCTATTAATTGTTTATTAACTTGTCACTTGTTACTTGTATGTACACCAATACGTTATAACTAATGAGCACATATGTAGGTATGTCTGTAGAAATAAGTTTATACGCACTGTTTTTACGGACACCACTGTATTGCAAAACGAAACGAAAGAGTGTCTGGCGACTTTGCAAGAAGTAGCGGTAAAAAGGCAATTGCTATATAAACGGCATATGTGCACGACAATATATATGTATTTACGAAACTTAAATATATATATGTATATTTATATATATATTTATATGTTTATATGTTTATGTGTTTATGTTGATATGCATATATGTATGTAAGAACATGTATATGCATAGAGAGATCACGTCGGGGTCACCAAATGTTGAGCTATCGAGATTTTTCGTATAGCTTTCGATTAAAAACACAATTTGATTAGCGAGTCTTAATTGTTTATTAGATGCGAGTATGTATGTATGTATGTAAATAGGTATGTTAAAGAAAACGTTTCCCAACCGAAATAGAGATGCGAGTAAGCGGAAACCTGATAAGGACTCAGAGGACAGTGAACTATCTAGGCGTTAGACTAGATAGTAAACTCACCTTCTGGGATCAGCTGGAGCATTCCACGCGAAAAACAACGATAGCAACGGGGTCTATGAGTAGACTGATGGCAAACGTTGACGGCCCAACTGCAGGAAAACGAAGGCTCCTCATGGAAGCGACAAACACAATACTACTATATGGTAGTGAAGTCACCTTAAAGGCGAATGTAAGGAGAAAACCGATTTTATCTGTGCAACGAAGAGCAGCCTTAAGGATAACATCGGCGTACCGCACAGTCTCTGGGGCTGCCGTGACTGTGATAGCAGCAGTCATACCAGTTGACCTGCTTGCCCAAGAGCGCCAAAGAATATGTAATCTTCGGCAAAGAGGGGAATTAGAAGAACTGACGGCAAAGAGCATACGACAGCAAACCATAGTCTCGTGGAAGACGAGATGGTCATGCGAAAGGTATGAAAGATGGGCCGCTTGAATAATGCCCGATCTAGAGAAGTGGATAAACAGAAAACACGGTGAAACGTCGTTCTATTTGACACAACTGCTCTCCGGACATGGATACTTTCAAAAGTACCTAAATAAGATGGGGAAAACTGCCGAAGCTGTTTTTACTGCGAAAATGCAATAGACGATGCAGAACACACCTTCTTCAACTGCAAAAGGTGGTCGGAAGAAAGAATCGACCTGGCAGAAACAGTCGGTGAAGTCAAAGTAGAGACATTAGTTTAGCGAATGTGCAGCAGCATAGATGCATGGAAAAAAGTCTATGACTTCGCCGAAAAGATTCTGCGGCGGAAGAAGTACGACCTGGACGCAGACACACAGAGGGCAACGCTCATTTAGAGCACACGATGGGGCTCCACCTTGAAGATTAATGCGGGATAACTCCTGGCTCCAAGGTGGATCGAGCCCCAGAAGAGGAGGATTTTTTAGTCGGTAAGCAGGCTGGTGGTAGCGATTCTTGCTTCTGACTAATCGTACCGCTCCTGCACCGCTTGTTGTTTTGGAAGGCAGGGAGGGAGGTATTAGCAGCGGTTACACTGCTGGCCTGTGTCTCGTTAAGGCTTCCATCACAGACATACTCGCCAGCCTCCTCGTCGCTGTTCATATCATTCTCAGGAGCATCGTCTATGCGCAGCTCATTGTGAGCAGTCGCCGCAGTTGTCCGATGTTGCAGTTCGGAATAGGTTTGCACTGGCGTCATATTGACACCGATGTGCGGCGATTGATCCATCAGTAGGTTTTCCCAGCTGGCTTCAGCTGTGCCTTATGAGATAATTGAGTTGAATTTGAAGGACATGCTGTTACTACTGCTGCTGCTGATGATGTTGGTGTCGTAGCTGTCTCTGCTGATGGGGTTGATGCAGTTGACGTTGCCGCTGTCGAATTCGTCAATGTTGTTACGCCAGCAACAAGGGTTTGGAATCCAGCTGACTCATCAGCTGGCTGCTTTCGAGCATTAATAATAAGCTGCGGCTCCACGTAGAACGCATCAAAATTGAGGTCTAGGAAAAGCTCCTGCAGAAAGCGCCGAGCACTCATGCGATAGCTACTGCGACCGAGCGTCTTGCACGACTCCGAATAAAGACAAATGTCCAGAAAGGCCTGCGGATGCTTCTGTTTCAGCTCCAGCAACGACATCTTCGACTGCTTTGCGCTGACAGGATTTGCCATGCGTTGGACATTGTAGATTATAGACGCTGTCAACTTGCCCGGCAAACCCTCTTCACTCAAAATGCTTTCCGGTGAGTGGAAGCTCATGTCCGCAAGCTGTATCGCTGCACCGCTCGGCTTCCCAGTGCTTTTGCGAGCCAGCGCCGGGCCAGCCTGCATTCCAGCAGCGACGAGCGTCGCCGAGGCACTGCTATACAATTCGCAGGGCGCGACTCCACCGCCCATGCTGTTGCTGCTGCTGTTCGTGTTATCCTGTGCCGGCACCGAGGTCTGCAGGCGTTGCTGACGACGCGAGCGGGTGCAGTAAAGGCATTGGCTGCGCGCGTGCTTGGCGCCTTGTTGCCACTTGCATGGCCGGCGGCTGGTCGATGATGACACATCGGAGAGCGAGGATATCACCGAAGACTCATCGCCACCCTCATTGTTGATCGAGTCATTGAGGAACGTTAGAAATTGTGGTCGCACACTCAACAGATTAACGCCTGTCAGATCCTGATCAATGATATCACATGAGACATAAGTACGGCTCAGATTGCGCGACGGAAACAGATCGAGCGCATTCTTCGGCAAACAGATACCCGTGTAGCACGGTCCTTGCTGATCATTCTGCGGCAGAAACTTGGGCGTATTCAGCGTGGGCAATGGCACCAGCAGTTCCTCCGACGACAGACGGGTGCAAACCAGAAATAAAACGTTATAATTACAAAACAATTTATTCTATCAACCTACAAACATATATCAATATATAATGTACTTCACACAATTAGTTTGCATCTTTCGAACTTGATAATTTACGAACGCTTTTCTGGTGAGTAGCAAATACATAATTAAGGGTTCTATTACATTAAATATCTAATTTTGAATCTAAAATATTTTTAGCTTGGAGCAGCTAAGCATTAGACGATGATATATTTACTACATTAATAATTTGTGTGCATGGGAACTAATTTTATATTGGCTGAATCTAACGATCTCGCTCCTTTGAATCAGCATATTGCATATAGGTTTCTCTCTCTCAATCGTTGCCAATACACACACACACATGCTTATAAGAATAACTATGCTTAGGAAGTTCTATGACCAACATAGAGGGAGATAGGTAAGCAGACAGAGACGGAGCATTGGTTCACATGACAGCAGACAGAAACAAGTAAGAAGGCTCTAGTCGAGACTGCTCGACTACGAGATACCCTGAACCCTGCAAAAAAAGTGATACTCTTCTTCTTTACGCATTTATCAGCGTGAGCTCTGCTAACTGCGCAGTTGCTGCCGTGGCTTGGGGGTGGGTTGGACTGAACTTTGGACGCTTATAACTCCATTTCTAGATGCACGATCTTCATGAAATTTTCAGGGTAGATTAAGTATATATATCTATCTATGTGCCAAATTGCAAGTCTCTAGTATTTGAAATGCGTTTTTTCCAAATTGTGGGCGAAGGGGGCGTGGCATCCAAAATCTGAAAACTACAAAATCTGCGTATCCATAATATCTAACTAAATATATAAGGTCGAAGTCTCTAGCTAAAACAGTGTAGTTGTTATACTCAAAAAACCTAAAAAATTGAAATGAATTTTCGATTTTTTATCGATAATTTGGAAATGGAACGAGTTATCGAAAAAAACAAAATAAACTCGTATTGCGTAACTAACATACGAGTGTTCATGTGAAATTTCAGCTAGCTTTTGTAGTTTCCGAAATCTCGACGTTCATACGGACGGACGGACAGACGGACAGGGCTCAATCAACTTATTATACCCTGAACCCATTGAAAATGGGAATTCAGGGTATAATGGTTTTGTGAAAATGTATGTAACAGGCAGAAAGAGACGTCGCAGACCTCATAAAGTATATATATTCTTGATCAGCATAAAACAATAAGTTGATCTAGCCCTGTTCGTCTGTCCGTCCGTCCGTCCGTCTGTCCGTCTGTCCGTCCGTCCGTCTGTCCGTCTGTATGAACGTCGAGATTTCGGAAACTACAAAAGCTCGAGAGCTGAAATTTTACATGAATACTCGTATGTTAGTTACGCAGTACGAGTTTGTTTTGTTTTTTCGATAACCAATCCCATCTCCAAATTATCGATAAAAAATCGAAAATTCGTTTCCATTTTTTAGGTTTATAGGGTATAACTTCTACACCGTTTCAGCTAGAGACTTCAACTTTATATATTTAGATAGATATTATGAATACGCCGATTTTGTAGTTTTCAGATTTTTGAGGCCACGCCCATCTCGGCCACAATTTGCAGAAAACGCATTTCAAATACTAGAGACTTGCAATTTGGCACATAGATAGATATATATACCCTTAATCTACCCTGAAAATTTCATGAAGATCGTCCATCTAGAAATGGAGTTATAAGCGTCCAAAGTTCAGTCCAACCCACCCCCAAGCCGCGGCAGCAACTGCGCAGTTAGCAGAGCGCGCGCTTATAAATGCGTAAAGAAGAAGAGTATCACTTTTTTGCATGGTTCAGGGTATCTCGTAGTCGAGCCGTCTCGACGAGAGCCTTCTTACTTGTTTTATATTTGTTTATTTATTATAAAATGAAAGTGAACAGCAACTTTGAAATTTTAGTGATCCTTCGGCATGTGCCAACGCACTTATGAAAATTAAATCCTTATTTGAACCAATGAAGTCATACCACAGACTGCCGTGAGCTTCATATCTTTTTGGGACCACCATTATGAGCTTGCTCAACGTCATAATCCGAATGTGGACATGGATTTAGAAATAACTGCTTATCTTCGAATGCAGTTAACCGCATTCGAAAGCGACCCTTTGTGTGTTTAGGAAGGTAAGAAAAGTACCTTGTACATATCCCAACTTATACAAAATTGCAAACAAAATTTTGCAGTTTAAAAAAATAAATAAATGAAATATTCGTTTTATTGTCATCGTTATTGGTTTTATTATGTTAAAATGCTTTCTGCCATCATAGCAATTGCTACTAAGCTATTATATGCATGAATTATGCAGTTGGCCACAACAAACTTCTTTGCCGATTCGCCACGCCCCCAGTGGGCGTAGACGCATAATTTTTTGCCAGTTCTTAGAAAAGGCCGAGGCTAACATGACTGGAAAATTTGGTTGCTTACATTCCAAACATGCGAAAATTACAGGGTCTTTTTCGATATGCCACGCCCCCAAAGAGGATGAAAAATTATTTTTGGGGCATCGATAGAGGAGAACATTAGTAACTCAACCATCCGAATTTCAAGCTTCTAGCTCTAAAACTGTAGGAGATATAAACTTTTGCGGTTTGCCACGCCCCCTGTGGGCGTAGATATATCTACCATAGCTTATCAGTCTTGGGTTGTCACCTCGAGTATACATTTCAAATTGCAACTCTCTAGCTCATCATCTAGTATTATAACTTGACTATGGGCGGAAGAGTTTTCCGATTTGCCACGCCCCTAGTGGGCGGATCGGGAAAAATTTTACACTTTATAATTCGGGAGATTATACGAGTATATGTTTAAAATTTCAAGTCTCTAGCTCTAATAGCGCCGAAAAATATTACGTTCATACGGACATGTTCCCCTTCGGGAACAAAGTATAAAAAACCCATTTCAAAAACTAAAGGCAATTCGGCACATAAATAGATTTAGATACTCTTAATCTACTCTGAAAATTTCATGAAGATCGTCAATCTAGAAATGGAGCTATTAGCGTCCAAAAGTCAGCCCAACCCACCCCCCAGCCAAGGCAGCAACTGCGCAGTTAGCAGAGCGCGAGTTACCAACATACTACCCTACTCTTCCTCTACGCCCTGCAGAAGAAACGGCAACAGTAGGAACAACAACAGAAGCAGCAGAAACAAAGAAAGAAGAAACGAACAGAAGCAGCGGTAGCAGCAGCAATAGCGGCAGCAGCTACATCAGAAAGCAAAAGAAAGAAGAAACGAAGAGAAGCGGCAACGGCGGCAGCAGCTACATCAGAGGCAAGGAGACTAGAATAAAAACTGAGATCAGTCTGAACTTAACACTCAAACCAACCAGATGTTCTTTCCCTTATTTTGAAACATATTTATATATACATACATACATTTACTATTAAAATATGTAACGAGAAAGCACATTGTGGTAATTCGCGCGCTTATAAAGGCGTAAAGAAGAAGAGTATCACTTTTTTTTGGAGGGTTCAGGGTATCTCGTAGTCGAGCCGTTTCGACTAGAGCCTTCTTACTTGTTTTATTTGTGCACATAAGCTACATATATTTGGGGTATATGAAATCATATATATTTTGAATTCGATGTGAAATTGATTTAGTTGAGTGTTTACGACTCGATAATATTCACTTGCATCCAGAGCTGTCGTAACACACAATCGAACTTTCTTTTACACGTACGCACACACATATGTACATAAAGGCAAACATACATTCTTTCTCAGACGCGCGCACACACACACACAGACAAAGGCACGCGCGACACAAGCTGCGCCACTTTATGCCGCGATTTTACTTTCTCTTTCCTATGCCCCAAACTATGGGACATGCATTCTTTGGTGTTTATATGTATGTACACATATCGGATCATTGTGAAACTTCTGAACATGATGAATATGCTAAGGTAGTTATTAAATATGCAGAGATCTTCTTAATTTGCCGCCTTACACTTATTAATAGAGTAAATGCATTGTTTATCTGTCTTTAGTTAGTCGACGGCAATGATTGAAGTACATTCAAGTATTCGAAGAACTTTAAAGTATTGTTACTCGAGCACTTGAAAACTTGAAGAATAGATATAAAAACACATGTTTATAATGCAATATATGTATGTATGTACATTGCGCATAGTTTTTAATTAGTCTATTTAACATTTCCTAATTCGTTCTAATAACACAAGAGAGCAAAGTATGTTTGGTTCGCAAGCGGTCAAGACAGAATGACGAACATATAAAAAGAGCTTTATTTTTAGTGCTCGCCGTTAGGAATATGCCAAATAAAGAAGCGACCCATGAAAACCCAAAAAGAAAAAAAAAAAAAAAAAAAAAAAAAAAACAAGTAAGAAGGCTCTAGTCGAGACGGCTCGACTACGAGATACCCTGAACCCTGTAAAGAAAATGATACTCTTCTTCTTTACGCACTTATAAGCGCGCGCTCTGCTAACTGCGCAGTTGCTGCTGCGGCTTGGGGGTGGGTTGGGCTGAACTTTGGACGCTTATAACTCCATTTCTAGATGGACGATCTTCATGAAATTTTCAGAGTAGATTAAGAGTATCTCAATCTATCTATGTGCCAAATGCAAGTCTCTAGTATTTGAAATGCGTTTGGGGGCGGAGTGGGCTTGGCATCTAAAATCTAAAAATTACAAAATCTGTGTATTCATAATATCTATCTAAATAGACAAATTTGAAGTCTCTACATAAAACGGCGTAGAAGTTATACCCAAAAAAAAAAAAAAAAAAAGGAAACGAATGTTCGGCTTTTTTTTATCGATAATTTGGAAATGAGATGAGTTTCGAAAAAACAAAATGAACTCGTACTGCGTAGCTAACATACGAGTCTTCATGTGAAATTTCAGCTCTCTAGTTTTTGTAGTTTCCGAAATCTCGACGTTCATACAGACGGACAGGGTATAAAAAACTAGAGCTAGAGTCTTTTACTTCTGCTGCCATTGACTTGCTGGCACCGGCGCGATGTTGGTTGCATCACTCCGCCGTAAACACTGGGGGACAGTCGTTGGCCATTTGGGCTCACGCGCGAACTACTTAGAGTCTACTCACACACATACACACACACATGTGATATATATGTGACAATGTATTGGCCACAGTTGACTGTGATTACTATTATTGACCATGCCAATTAATAGAATTAAACGAACACGGCTCTTACTGTACTCCAGTTCATACACAGTACGGCTTATTTTCTTGGATCATTTCAAGTTGCTCTGTGAACTGGACGGCAGCAACATAAGAAGCAAAAGTGCCTTTGATCGGGTATGCGGCACCAACAGATTGCCTATAATTTATTATTGTTGTCATCAATACAAATAATCTAATATTTAATATCTCTATGTAATGATATGATATCATGTAATATATTCCATTGTTTTATATATATTATATTGGTTGAGAAAAATTCTCCCCATGCCGTCCCTCCATTTGTCTATAGAAAAGTGAGTATATACTACACTTTATTAGTCTTGTCAATAATTGTCTAGAATTTACATAAAAGATGCATCGAAACGCGTTCAAGATAATGTGGAACCAGAACATACATCTATAAAAATAACTTATATGGGCCAGGAGAAACTTTTATTTAACTCACTACAAATTAGCACATTTGCAATGTGCAATGTGAACTAAGGATATTAAAGCCAATTATTGAATTGAACCCAATGGGTTATATGAACCGGAGGATATATTCCTTCAACAAGAAAAACTTTATTATTCTGCAAATTAGCATTGCTTACATACGGCCTTTTTGACCCATTTAAATGATCTAAAGGTATTAGCAAAACATGTGGTATTCGATCGAGAGATACCCTGGATTCATATATACATATATACTTCATTTTTCCCACAATGCTTACGGTTTTCCATGAAGGAACCATGCTAATCTTGTAAAAAAGTCTTTAACTATTAAACATTAGTGAAAAGTCCTTAAACGAACTGCTATATTGATTCCAGAAGCTTAAAAATGCATTTTCTGTTATACATAATTTGTAGTGATGATAAATCATGTAGTATGTATGTGAAGTTTGTTATATACATATGTAATTACTATGCACAATCTGTTTTAAGAAATCTATAATTACAACCTTTTAGAAATTACAATTGTCATGAAATCTGTTATATGTAAGATCAGTTAAATGCAATGTGTTATGTATAATCTGTTATATACAATCTGTTCTTTTCACTCGTTGTACTCACCCATATTCTATATTCCATGTCTGCAGGGTATATACAACTTTACGTCGCGACGCGTCGTTAACAATGGGACAGCAATGCCGGCACTTTAACGCACCGGTCGCCTAAGAAGTTACAGGTTTGCTTCGTAGAGGTATTAAGTTTTATGTGACAAATTCCAAATTCAACATTTTATTGTGCAGCAAAAATAGCAGTAAAAATATTTAAATATTGTTTGAGTTAACGTCATATGTCAAAAATCAAATAATAATAAAAAGAACAAGTTTTTGCTCACAAACTCTTAACGCTGATAAAGCTAAGGGCTATTGGGACACAGTATGGATTTATCACAGACAAAGCAAAATCAAAATTGAATAGTATTACAGTCTGTAGCGAATGCACTTGTTTTTCAAGTTGAACTAATTTCTGAGTAATTAGGACTAAAAAAAAAAAAAAAAATCTGAAATTATTGCTTTAAAAGTTGTTTTCACAAAATATTGAACAGCTTTTATTGTGTTTTTCCTAACATTGTACTGCATCACACTAACATGCTACGATCCACCCTCGAACAAATTGTGCAAAGCTGTGCGATTGCGCAGCTTGCTTGTATTTCACGTCTGCAACAATGCCACAACAATGACAAACAGCTAACCGACCAACAGAGCACACCACCCGACCGCCCGCACAACCCAACGAACGGCTGTCCGAACAGCCAGCCGAACGATCGACCGACCGACCGACCAGCAGTGCTGCCAACATTTTGTTGCATGAAAACGCTAGATCAGCCTTTGAAAAAAAAAGCTAGAAATAGCTAGAAATATTTCTTCATAGCTAAAAAAAACGTAAGAATATAATTTTTTTTTTTGCCGGTTTATTTCAATATATTATAAGATTTCATCATTGACTTCATCTTCATCCTTATGGTTCATGTAGCTTTCATTGGTCCCTATTTTTCTCAAACATGCTGCTGGTAATTTGTAATCGTGGCAGACTTTTTTTTTTGGAGGCGTAGTCCGTATCTACATATATGATATTTAATGTAATTGATCATTTTATAAAATATTACACAGCAATCCCAAATGGTCCACATGTTTGATTGAACTATGTATAATAATACAAACACAGTCCCGCTTCTTGCTCGCAAGTTCTCAATGAGATTAAAGAAACAAATGGAATTTTATAAGGCCGTGCAAAAGCCGCTGAAGTTGCCCTGTGCTTGTGCGTGCAAATCTGAAAGTTTAGCATTAATGCTAGATTTGCAGTATTTGCAATAACATTTGCTCTCATCAACAGCATCTACACTCAACCAATCTTTAAATGCATCCATACTGTACGCGGTTTTTGTTTATAAATTCTTGGCATTATTAAAACTTGTAAGTTACGCTTTAAAACTTGTGAAATACCCTCTTGGTGATGGCATAAAACACGATTCGGTAGACTTCACAGACATCGATAATATTGAATGCTCGCTTATCGATGTTTGTTGTCATTCATATGAAAAAATACTATTCGTGTGAAAATGTGGCATCATAGAGCAGAGAGCACAGAAAAAATACACCAAGTTACCAGATGTTGCAAAAATATGAAGTAAAGCTAGTTTTTCTTGAAAAATAGCTATAATTTCCGCTAGCCGCTATTTCACAATTTATCTCGCATTTCCTTGTTGCAACCCACTAGATCTAGTGGGAAAATAGCTAAATTGGCAGCAGTGCCGACCAGTCGGCCAACCAACAAACCGAGCAGCCAGCAGCAAACCAATCAACCTTATGGTGACGGTGGTGGTCGCTCGTTCGTTCGTTTGCTCGTTCGTTCGTTCGGTCTGTCGGTCGCTGCACACGCGCATTGCTGCGAACTTCTGTAAGGCAAGCGCCAGCGGAAAACCAGTTATAAGTCAACTTTCATTCCAAGCAGACGTGTCAGGCGTACGGATCGCTACGCGTTTCAGTGTGTTGTGTTTGGCAACAGCGAACCGTTAATAATACGTATACACATACATATATATGTATAGATATATATGATTTAATTTAATATATATATATATATATGTTTTATATGTAAATATGCACATGCATGTGTATATACATGATTAATAAATTCAAACTCATAGATAGCCATTCATTTTAAAAGGTGCTTACCAGTCGAAAAAGTATTTTATTATTTATTTATTTTTTCTTACTTGTTTTTTGTTATTGTTGTCGTTGTTGTTGTATGAAACGAAACGACTTGATCTCCCACACTCAAGATCTGTGAATAGTAAAAGTAGAACATTTCACGAAAGCGAAATCAATAAGTAAATGTCATATTTGTAGATGGTATATAATCATATATATATCTGCATACAATATACTGTATATGTATTTAAGTGTGTGTGTGTGTGACATAAAAAAACTTAAATGTGGATTACGTTTTGAGGTGAATTGTGTCTAGTGATTGTATGCGTTTGCCGTGCTCGGATTTAGACTTCGATTCCGATACGGATTCGGATTCGGGTTCGGAATCAGTTTTGGATTCGGTGTGAGCGCATTGTACTTTCTCATATGGATTCAATTAACACATCGTATATCGAATTAATGAAACACTAACCAAAAAACTAATGAACCACGGACTTTTGTGGGCTTTTTTCATTTTTCTTTTTTGGCCAGTAGTCATCGACGCACAACAAAAGCAACATCGTTGATAATTAGTGAAAGATACTAGCTAGATGTAACGAAAGTTGGAGAAACCGGTCAAAGAGATACTCTACTCAATAGCAATTTATATAAATGTAATGTACATATGTATATGTATACCTCCATAAATATATATATATACATATACATATATATTTCCAATTCCATTGCATATAAGTTATGACAGCACATGAAAAACATTTCCTTTTTTTTATTGCCCTTTGACCTATTTCTTAATGCTTATACATAAATAGATATAATAGATATTTTGAATAGACCGTTAGACAATAATACTATTTCGCTTGCCTAGACTTGTCACTCGGCCATATACAAAGAAACATTTGAAGGCCATTGGTTCAGATTTCAAAATAGACTCCAAAGAGTTCGGGCCATAAGCAGCTAGCTTATCCAAGAATTTGATTCCCAGAAACATTTGATTAACAGAAACAAAAACAAAAACCATAGACGCTGCATAAAGTAAATCCAGTAAAGTGGTTTTCAGGCCCCAACATTCACATAACGCATAATATCTATGTAAGTGCTTCCCAAGCCAATCTACTAACTGGGAATCCAACACAATGCATATGCATATGCATCTCTCTGTGTGTGCGTGTGCGTGTGTATGTGTGTTTGCACTTACGTGTTGAATGAATTTTCGGTTTCAAATAGTTTTGAGCTTCAAAGTCATTGCCCGGTTATTGTGATTTTCTTCTTCTTCGTCAGGTTTAAATGCATTTGTTGTTACTATTTTTGTTTTATGCACGATTACATACACATACACACACACTCATACACATACACTCTTACACATTCATATTCATGAATGACTATCAAGTGAAAATTTCAGTGTGAATGCAAAATGAAAATCTTGTGAGAGAGATCAAACTCATGGTTCAGGCCCGACGAGGCGCAGTTAGTTGTTGTGAATATTAATTGAATATTGTGTGCACTTAAACCATATGTATGTACATGCTGCACATGTAATTAAATTCATAAATAACTCAAAAAGTAACTGAACGTATATACGACTCCGACTAATCAACATCTAATAGCAGCGAAAAGCAAACAGCCATGTTTTGCTTTAGCCAGGGGTTATTGTTCGGCTCGCTGGAAAACGTTTTGCATAGAGCCATGGCCTTTACGAAACACTCACTCTTGGTACTGATGATGACGGTGTCGCTAATAACACACGGAAATTGTCACGGTGAGTTCCTTATCAGCATATGATGATGATGATAATGTTGATTGAGAAAATGCAGCGTTATTCGCTTCCAGTATTGGAAAATATTCAATTGTTTTTGTATATTTAATGCAAATTATATAATAATGTTGAGCAAATTAAAAAATAAATGAATAAAATATGAATAAATAATCAATATTTACAAATTATGTATATACATAACTTAGGGAATATACAAAATATTGAGAATCTAACAAACAATATTTCAAATCTGATATATGCAAATATGCATTTTTTGTGACAAAATTAGAGAGCTGATTATAATAGATCAAGATCTTTGAATCAATTTAAAATTAAATTTAAATTTAAAAACATCGTTTAATAAAGCCAAGCTCACATTTGGTTTCATTTGTGATGGCAGAAATATGCAGATTCAAATTACGATTAGTACCAAAAAGAACTTCAAGATCCTTGACGGTGAAAATGCATTGTAAGGAAATATTTTTAATTTTATAATCGGCAATGTGTGGAACAGTACGACAGAAGGTCATTATCATACACTTTTAATGTAATTGATTGAATTTAAATGTAATTGATTGACCTCACAGCAAAATTGAAATGCATTAAGCTCATCTTGAAGGTGTACATGCTCAATTGGATCGGAATATGAAAGACAAAGCTTTATACCATCTGCATACAAAAGTATCGTTGCATGAGAAATATAACTTGGAAGGTAATTTATAATAAGTAAGAAGGCTCTAGTCGAGACGGCTCGACTACGAGATACCCTGAACCCTGCAAAAAAGTGATACTCTTCTTCTTTACGCACTTATAAGCGCGCGCTCTGCTAACTGCGCAGTTGCTGTCTTGGCTGAGGGGTGGGTTGGGCTGAAATTTGGACGCTTATAACTCCATTTCTAGATGGACGATCTTCATGCAATTTTCAGAGTAGATTAAGGATATATAAATCTATCTATGTGCCAAATTGCAAGTCTCTAGTATTTGAAATGCGTTTTTTCCAAATTGTGGGCGAAGGGGGCGTGGCATCGCAAAAAGTTGAAGTCTCTGGCTGAAACGGTGTAGTAGTTATACCCAAAAAACCTAAAAAATAGAAACGAATTTTCGAAATTTCGTCTGTCCGTCTGTATGAACGTCGAGATTTCGGAAACTACAAAAGCTAGAGAGCTGAACACTGGTATGTTAGCTGCGCAATACGAGTTTATTTTGTTTTTTCGATAACTCGTCCCATTTCCAAATTATCGATAAAAAATCGAAAATTCGTTTACATTTTTTAGGTTTTTAGGGTATAACTTCTACACCGTTTCAGCTAGAGACTTCAACTTTTTGCGATGCCACGCCCCCTTCGCCCACAATTTGGAAAAAAACGCATTTCAAATATTAGAGACTTGCAATTTGGCAAATAGATAGATATAGATACTCTAAATCTACTCATAAAATTTCATGAAGATCGTCCATCTAGAAACGGAGCTATAAGCGTCCAAGGTTTAGCCCAACCCACCCTCAAGCCACGGCAGCAACTGCGGAGTTAACAGAGCGCGCGCTTATAAGTGCGTAAAGAAGAAAAGTATAATTTTCTTTACAGGGTTCAGGGTATCTCGTAGTCGAGCCGTCTCGACTAGAGCCTTCTTACTTGTTAGATTTTTTGCTGTGGTTGGCTCAGAGCCAAAGAGTCTCGCTAACCCATTTCGTATCTCCCCCATTCACACAGTTATAACCGAATGAAATTCACCTGCTTTAACTGTGTACACTTTAGTCTAATTTGTATATTGGTTGCATTTTTTTTTAACCCATTTTGCTGTTCGACTTTTTCCAATTGTTCAACTTTATTTAAATAATTTTTATAACGCTTATAATTGCCGGAGGCAAACGCATTTCGAATTTCGTTAACGACTTTCAAACATTGCATACACCAATGTATGTGATATGTTTATAAATGTCGCTTTTGTGGCGTAACGGAATTTAGATTCAAGCTACCTAACTACCAACTACGTACCTCTACCTGTGCTGACTGCCCCAGTTAGCGCAAATGTGAAGGTAGTTCATGTATCTTTCTTTCTTTCACGCTCGCTCATGCAAAGAAATGAGTATATTAGCTCTTGTTTTTGCTGGACTCTTCTAACACTTCATCATGCACACTCGGAAATCCATCAGAGTGTCAGATAGAGTTTGATAATTATAGGTAATTAACAACTTGCTCAGCAGATCAATCCAAATTTGTATACTTGCATAGCTATTTATAGGTATAGCGACCTTTGTGTGCATAGACGCAAAACTCCCCACACATTTCATATAATCAACTTCAATTTCAACTCATAGCCATTTTGGCTAAGCTACAAATATATTGGAGCCTTAATCATGGATAACATTCTGATGAATTTGATTCATATTTTCAATTATTTGCGCACGGCTTTAGGTATAACTTGTATAGATATATTCCCAAGAGCTCTTCACTTTTTGGATACCTTCCATTATTACTAATTATATCAATATTTCTTTAAGTGGCCCTTTAAGACTTTTCCCCCCACTTACCTGCGCCCCTTTCAGTCTATTTTTTGTAATAAAAAAAAAAAAGTTTAAGCCAATAAAAATAGTTTTATGTTGCAACAATTTTTGATGTCTGTGAGCATTACATTTCAAGACTGTGCGCTGAATACGAACAATTATAGTAGTTATTATTACACGCTCTGATCTTTGCTGGTCTCCAGGCTCTGACATATGTCGACGAATATGCAGATCTTTCATAAGGTATTATTTTGTATACATTTTTATACTCTGTTCCCTTAAAAAGGGAAAAAGAGTATATTGGGTTTGTGCAATGTCCGTCTTGCTGTTCGTCCGTCTGTCCGTCTGCCCGTCCGTCCGTCTGTCCGTCTGTGCGTATGAACGCAATATTTTTCGGCGCTATTAGAGCTAGAGACTATTAGAGAGCTATTAGAGAGAAATTTTGAACATATACTCATATATGCTCCCGAATTATAAAGTGTAAAAATTTTCCCGATCCGCCCACTAGGGGCGTGGCAAATCGGAAAACTCTTCCGCCCATAGTCAAGTTATCATACTAGATGATGAACTAGAGAGTTGTAATTTTAAATGTATACTCCGGGTGACAACCCAAGTCCAAAAAGCTATGGCGGATATATCTACGCCCATTGGGGGCGTGGCAAATCGGGAAATACGTATCTTCTACACCGTTAAAGCTAGAACGCTGAAATTTTGCACGTTAGTTAATGTTATGATTCTAAGAAGATCTATCAAAAAGTTATATGTCTACGCCCATTGGGGACGTGGCAAATCGGACCTGAATATATAGTGATTTTTCAAATTGTGCTATATTTTGAACACTATTGCCACTAGAGACTTGAAATTTTGCATGTATACTCGGGTTGACAACCCAAGACCAATAAGCTATGGCAGATATATCTACGCCCACAGGGGGCGTGGCAAACCGCAAAAGTTTATATCTCCTACAGTTTTAGAGCTAGAAGCTTTAAATTCGGATGGTTTAGTTACTAATGTCCTCCTTTATCGATCACCCAAAATTAATTTTTCAGACTCTTTGGGGGCGTGGCATATCGAAAAATACCCTGCAATTTTCGGCTCTTTCTAAGAACTGGCAAAAAATTATGAGTCTACGCCCACTGGGGGCGTGGCAAATCGGCAAAGAAGTTTGTTGTGGCCAACTGAATAATTCATGCATATAATAGCTTAGTAGCAATTGCTAAGATGGCAAAAAGCATTTTGACATATATATAATAATATTAATGGATTTAAAAAATAAAATTTATAAATAATTCAAGTCTCTAAATTCACAGCTAATCAGCAGCTTGTGACAAAACAAAACAATAGAATCGCAATTCTTGCAATATGTATACACACTTGGATGTGTATACACTCACAAACATCTGTGTACACATACATACATACATATATGCATGCATAGAAAAACTGCTTGCCAGCAGCGTGGCAAATCCGAAAGCATAAAGCAGTTTTAGTTTAGCTTAAATGCACAATTCATATGCGTATGTTTATAAATTATTATCGATTGGCAGCAAGCATTTCATAACAAATATAAAAAAAATAAAAAATAAATAATTAAAAAAAAGTTTTCTGCGGGATTCGAACCCATGCACCTAAGTATAGCTTGCATAGCGCTTACCACCAGCGCCACTGCCCTGACCTTAGCTTCGTTAACTAAAACCAAATAAGGCATCGCTAGAGCGCCTTTTGACAAAATTAAAGTAACGATCGAAAAATTCACAATTCAGTCACAATTCTTAGAATATTCTGGCATGCAAACTTTTGTATGCATACATAGAAAATTGTGTGTATACTCGTATAGTGTGTACATGTGAAAATCTGTATGTATGTGTAGGAAAAACGTTTGTTGCTTGCCATGTACGTTTGCTAATTGCCGAAATATTTCGTTAATTAAATGTTTATTAGATAAATAAAATGCACCTATGGGAACAGAGTATTTCGCAGTTAGTTTCGCCTAACTGTAACGTTCTTACTTGTTTTCTTTACTTTCATCCGCTTTATCAATCTGAAAAATTTCGATTCAATTTATGAGACTACTTAAGTTGGAAAATTGTTTTAAATTAATGTTTAAGAAGATATAGAAGACTTTTTATATGTTTGCTTAAAATTTAAGTATTCAGTATAAAATTGCTGAAGCTGCGAGTTGAAATACAATTTTCCTAAGCAAAGTTAAAGATATTAATTTAACACTTTGTTTCTGTTATAAGCAGGAAATTAATCAGACAAGGAAATGACTTTTATTACCATGTCATATTCTACAAATGCATGTATGTACATATGTATGCATGTATACATATATATGTACATATTTAAAACTGAAAGACCCATTGAAGTTATTCTATTACGCATGTGTTTGTATAATTGTTTAATCTAGAATTATGCGAGGTTTACCTTGTTTGTTGATAATTCATAATTCTCTAAAAGCTCAAGATATAGAGTAAATATTGCTGACATCAACTTAGATCAACTGAAGAAATATGCATTGATCTAAAAAGTAGAGTAAACGGTTCTTCGCCATAATTGAGCTTAATATATATAAACATATTTATATAGTAATAGTTACTAGTGATGTAAATTTGAATAAAAACATCGATGTCGATGTCCATCTATGTGTTCAAAATCAAACATCGATGTTGGGTTGATACATCCACTAACCATACAACACATAGACGGACAACTGGTACAAGTTAATGTTCACACTTATTTTTTGACTTTAGAACCCCCTTAACTTCGTATTTGCTCGGGTTTTTACTTTTAGGGTCGGGACCAGTGCTGCCAACATTTTGTTGCATGAAAACGCTAGTTCAGCCTTTGAAAAAAGCTAGAAATAGCTAGAAATATTTTTTCATAGCTAAAAAAAACGTTAGAATATAATTTTTTTTTTGCCGGTTTATTTCACTATATTATAAGATTTCATCAATGACTTCATCTTCATCCTTATGGTTCATGTAGCTTTCATTGGTCCCTATCTTTCTCAAACATGCTGCTGGTAATTTGTAATCGTGGCAGCATTTTTTTTGGAGGCGTAGTCCGTGTCTACTAATATGATATTTAATGTAATTGATCATTTTGTAAAATATTACACAGCAATCCCAAATGGTTCACATGTTTGATTGAACAATGTATAATAATACAAACATAGTCCCGCTTCTTGCTCGCAAGTTCTCAATGAGATTAAAGAAACAAATCGAATTTTATTAGGCTGTGCAAAAGCCGCTGAAGTTGCCTGTGCTTGTGCGGGCAAATCTGAAAGTTTAGCATTAATGCTAGATTTGCAGTATTCGCAATAACATTTGCTCTTTTCAGCAGCATCTACACTCAACCCATCGGTTTTTGTTTATAAATTTTTGGCATTATTAAAACTTGTAAGTTACGCTTTAAAACTTGTGAAATACCCTCTTGGTGATGGCATAAAACACGATTCGGTAGACTTCACAGACATCGATAAGATTGAATGCTCGACTGGCTTCTCGATGTTTGTTGTCATTCATATGAAAAAATACTATTCGTATGAAAATGTGGCATCATATAGCAGAGAGCACAGAGAAAATACACCAAGTTACCAGATGTTGCAAAATATGAAGTAAAGCTAATTTTTCTTGAAAAATAGCTATAATTCCCGCTAGCCGCTGTTTCACAATTTATCCCGCATTTCCTTGTTGCAACCCACTAGATCTAGTGGGAAAATAGCTAAATCGGCAGCAGTGGTCGGGACAGAAAAATTGCTGATGGCAAAATCATTCCGCTTCGAGCGCTCGACGGTGACGGTCGATTTTCAAAAAAGGCATGGTATGTGCCGCTCATTCCCTTGCTCTCTTTCTCTTTCTGCCCCATGCTTTTTACTCTCTGCTCTCTTCCCACAAAAATATATGTATGCTGCTGGCACAAACAGCAAGCAGCTCACAAAAATTACAATTTCTTCTCGACTCGCGAGTCGCGACCCCATTGGTTGCCTCCTGAGCGAAGAGTATACCGAATTCTTAAACTGCTTTGCCATGCTCATGCAAAATGTTAGCGTTTTTATGATTATTTGTGGAAAGGGTATGAAAGTGTTGATCTGCATAACGAATATTATTTCCCGATGACCATACACACACACATTTACACTTCCTCGCTATATGTGTAGGCATTTATGTGCTTGTGTGCGATGGATATTCTTGCTGCCTGTAGCACTATTAAAACCCCCAGCAGTTGATATTCGTTCGGTTGGGTAGCGATGTGAGCTTGCATACACACACACATTTACACTTCCTTGCTATATGTGTAGGCATTTATGTGCTTGTGTGCAATATTCTTGCTGCCGCCTGTAGAGCACTTTTAGAACCCCCAGCAGCAGTTGATGTTCGTTCGGTTAGGTAGCTGCTGTGAGCTAGCATACGCACACACATACACATACACATTTACACTTCCTTGCTATATGTGTAAGCATTTATGTGCCTGTGTGCGATACACTTGCTGCGTGTAGCAATTTTAATTTCCCAGCGATTGCTGTGTGGTAGCTGTTGTGAGTCTACACACACACATACATATGTGTACGTCTGTGATGTGATAATCACAATCGCCGAGTATCACTTGTATAGGCATTTGAATGAATGCTCTGCCTGGGGCATTTGCATGTTTCGTGCATGGGTCTCGAATGTTGGGCGTGTGCCGCCTACCTCAATTTTGAATTAAGTAAACGATTTTCGGTAATTTTAGTAAAAGAAAACTGAAAATGATTCGGGAATAAGAAATTTAATATAAACAAAGCATAATACATGTATATTTTTGTTATTTAGTGGAAAATAAAAGGGTCATTTTACCTGTATATCTAGGCATTTCTCTACCTGAGAAATTTCATTTACCTGACCTGAATTTTCGCAAGCATTTGAACAACTTGTCCCTTTTTTGCATATAGGGTCAAATCAGGTACTAAATATTAAAGAAAAAATGATAACTGATCAACAGGTAATAAAAAATAATTGACCTTTCCTGCAATTCGAACCCAAAATCGTTTACTTAATTCAAAATTGAGGTAGGCGGCACACGCCCAACATTTTGCATGAGCATGGCAAAGCCGTTTAAGAATTCGGTATACCCTTCGCTCAGAAGGGAACCAATGGGATCGCGAGTCGAGAAGAAATTTCAATTTTGTGAGCTGCTTGCTGTTTGTGCCAGCATACATATATTTTTGTGAGAAGAGAGCAGAGAGTAAAAAGCATGGGGCAGAAAGAGAAAGAGAGCAAGGGAAAGAGCGGCACATGCCATACATTCTTGGAAAATCGACCGTCACCGTCGAGCGCTCGAAGCGGAATGATTTTGCCATCAGCAATTTTTCTCTCCCGACCCTAAAAGTAACAAGTAAGAAGGCTCTAGTCGAGACGGCTCGACTACGAGATACCCTGAACCCTTCAAAAAAAGTGATACTCTTCTTCTTTACGCTCTTATAAGCGCACGCTCTGCTAACTGCGCAGTTGCTGCCGTGGCTTGGGGGTGGGTTGGGCTGAACTTTGGACGCTTATAACTCCATTTCTAGATGCATGATCTTTATGAAATTTTAAGAGTAGATTAAGAGTATCTATATCTATCTATTTGCCAAATTGCAAGTCTCTAGTATTTGAAATGTGTTTTTTGCAAATTGTGGGCGAGGGGGGCGTGGCATCAAAAATCTGAAAACTACAAAATCTGCGTATTTATAATATCTATCTAAATATATAAAGTTGAAGTCTCTGGCTGAAACAATGTAGAAGTTATACCATAAAAACCTAAAAAATGTAAACGAATTTTCGATTTTTTATCGATAATTTGGAAATGGGATGAGTTATCGAAAAAACAAAATAAACTTGTATTGCGTAGCTAACATACGAGTGTTCATGTGAAATTTCAGCTCTCTAGCTTTTGTAGTTTCCGAAATCTCGACGTTCATACAGACGGACAGACGGACAGACGGACAGACGGACAGACGGACGGACGGACGGACGGACAGACGGACGGACAGACGGACAGGGCTAGATCAACTTATTTTTTTATGCTGATCAAGAATATATATACTTTATGGGGTCTGCGACGTCTCCTTCTGCCTGTTACATACATTTTCACAAAACCATTATACCCTGAATTCCCATTTTCAATGGGTTCAGGGTATAAAAACCAGAGCAAATACGAAGTTAAGGGGGTTATAAAGTCAAAAAATAAGTGTGAACATTAACTTGTACCAGTTGTCCAGTCTATGTGTTGTATGGTTAGTGATACATCGGATTGAAAATTCGATGCATCGATGTATGACCGATGCTTTAAAACATTTCCGTTTGACAATAAAACGAATATTTCCTTTTTTTATACCCTGAACCCATTGAAAATGGGAATTCAGGGTATAATGGTTTTGTGAAAATGTATGTAACAGGCAGAAGGAGACGTCGCAGACCCCATAAAGTATATATATTCTTGATCAGCATAAAAATATAAGTTGATCTAGCCCTGTCCGTCTGTCCGTCCGTCTGTCCGTCTGTCCGTCTGTATGAACGTCGAGATTTCGGAAACTACAAAAGCTAGAGAGCTGAAATTTCACATGAACACTCGTATGTTAGCTACGATAACTCATCCCATTTCCAAATTATCGATAAAAAATCGAAAATTCGTTTCCATTTTTTAGGTTTTTAGGGTATAACTTCTACACCGTTTCAGCTAGAGACTTCAACTTTATATATTTAGATAGATATTATGAATACGCAGATTTTGTAGTTTTCAGATTTTTGATGCCACGCCCCCTTCGCCCACAATTTGCAAAAAACGCATTTCAAATACTAAAGACTTGCAATTTGGCACATAGATAGATTTAGATACTCTTAATCTATTGAAAATTTCATAAAGATCGTCTTTCTAGAAATGGAGTTATCAGCGTCCAAAGTATAGCCCAACCCACCCCCAAGCCACGGCAGCAACTGCGCAGTTAGCAGAGCGCGCGCTTATAAGTGCGTAAAGAAGAAGAGTATCAGTTTTTTTGCGTAACATACGAGTGTTCATGTGAAATTTCAGCTCAACTTATTTTTTTATGCTGATCAAGAATATATATACTTTATGGGGTCTGCGACGTCTCCTTCTGCCTGTTACATACATTTTCACAAAACCATTATACCCTGAATTCCCATTTTCAATGGGTTCAGGGTATAAAAACCCGAGCAAATACGAAGTTGAGGGGGTTCTAAAGTCAAAAAATAAGTGTGCACATTAACTTGTTCCAGTTGTCCAGTCTATGTGTTGTATGGTTAGTGGTAGTACATAATATCTATGCCAATAATAGGACCCATATATATATATGTACATATGTATATATGTATGTATTTGCGATGTAGATAGGTAGATACAATAATGAGAGTTTTATTCTAAAATTGTTACAAAATTTGAATAACAAATATTCGGTTGAAATTACTTGGCATAAGACATGTGAAAATTTCAAGAATTACGGGAAAATGGAAAGAAGAAGAAAAAAAACGTTTCAAATTGTTACAAATTATAGTCTCTGGGAATAATATGCAAATTAATTGGAAGTGGGTGTTCTAACAAAGGGAAGTCAAAACGAAAAAAACAAGTAAGAAGGCTCTAATCGAGACGGCTCGACTACGAGATACCCTGAACCCTGCAAAAAAACTAATATTCTTCTTCATTATGCACTTATAAGCGCGCTCTGCTAACTGCGCAGTTGCTGCCGTGGCTTGGAGGTGGGTTGGGCTGACTTTTGGACGCTTATAACCATTTCTAAATAACTGATCGTCATGAAATTTGCAGAGTAGATTAAGAGTATCTAAATGAATCTATGTGCCGGGTTTTTTTTTTTTACTTTTAGGGTCGGGAGAGAAAAATTGCTGATGGCAAAATCATTCCGCTTCGAGCGCTCGACGGTGACGGTCGATTTTCCAAAAATGCCTGGCATGTGCCGCTCTTTCACTTGCCCTCTTTCTCTTTCAGCCCCATGCTTTTTACTCTCTGCTCTCTTCTCACAAAAATATATGTATGCTGGCACAAACAGCAAGCAGTTCACAAAATTGAAATTTCTTCTCGACTCGAGATCCCATTGGTTCCCTTCTGAGCGAAGGGTATACCGAATTCTTAAACGGCTTTGCCATGCTCATGCAAAATGTTAGCGTTTTCATGATTATTTGTGGAAAGGGTATGAAAGTGTTGATCTGCATAACGAATATTATTTCCCGATGACCATACACACACATTTACACTTCCTCGCTATATGTGTAGGCATTTTTGTGCTTGTGTGCGATAGATATTCTTGCTGCCTGTAGCACTATTACAACCACCAGCAGTTGATATTCGTTCGGTTGGGTAATGATGTGAGCTTGCATACACACACACACATTTACACTTCCTTGCTATATGTGTAGGAATTTATGTGCTTGTGTGCAATACTCTTGCTGCCGCCTGTAGAGCACTTTTAGAACCCCCAGCAGCATTTGATGTTCGTTTGGTTATGTATGTAGCTGCTGTGAGCTAGCATACGCACACACATACACATACACATTTACACTTCCTTGCTATATGTGTAAGCATTTATGTGCCTGTGTGCGATACACTTGCTGCGTGTAGCAATTACGCATTTTCAATGGGTTCAGAGTATACAAAAAGAAGATGCCAATTTTGGTTTCTTATGAGATTCATTAGTTTCTCTTGTCTCCAAATTCTTAAAGCTCGGGCTAGTGCATTTCGATCACTCTTATTCGTAAAAATTCAATGTACAAGTTCAATGTAGAAACATTATTGAAATGAATTAATTAAATCAAAATGGGAAACGCAAAAATTATTGTTCGGGAAATATATATATATACATATATCACATGTTCAAGTGATACTTGTGCTTTTTATTATACCCTGAACCCATTGAAAATGGGAATTCAGGGTATAATGGTTTTGTGAAAATGTATGTAACAGGCAGAAGGAGACGTCGCAGACCCCATAAAGTATATATATTCTTGATCAGCATAAAAAAATAAGTTGATCTAGCCCTGTCCGTCTGTCCGTCTGTCCGTCCGTCTGTCCGTCTGTCCGTCCGTCTGTCCGTCTGTATGAATGTCGAGATTTCGGAAACTACAAAAGCTAGAGAGCTGAAATTTCACATGAACACTCGTATGTTAGCTACGCAATACGAGTTTATTTTGTTTTTTCGATAACTCATCCCATTTCCAAATTATCGATAAAAAATTCGTTTACATTTTTTAGGTTTTTAGGGTATAACTTCTACACTGTCTCAGCCAGAGACTTCAACTTTATATATTTAGATAGATATTATAAATACGCAGATTTTGTAGTTTTCAGATTTTTGATGCCACGCCCCACTCGCCCACAATTTGCAAAAAACGCATTTCAAATACTAGAGGCTTGCAATTTGGCAAATAGATAGATATAGATACTCTTAATCTACTCTATTTCATAAAGATCATGCATCTAGAAATGGAGTTATAAGCGTCCAAAGTTCAGCCCAACCCACCCCCAAGCCACGGCAGCAACTGCGCAGTTAGCAGAGCGCGCGCCTCTAAGTGCGTAAAGAAGAAGAGTATCAGTTTTTTTTTGCAAGGTTCAGGGTATCTCGTAGTCGAGCCGTCTCGACTAGAGCCTTCTTACTTGTTTTTTAGTTTATTTTATTATTTAATACTAATATTTAATGAATTTAATTTAAATAAAATATTACTTGTTTTTGGTAATAAAAAAAAAAAACGAATCAGCAAAGACTCGAAAAAGAGCCGCGTATGATACGAAATATGACTCGAATATGACTCGAATTTGATTATAAAAATGGGTCATAAGCGACACATTTAGAAGAGTCGCGGCTAGGGTATTTTTTCTCCCGACGGGGGTGTCATTTGTGATCATAAAATGAGCTCATTTATGCTTATTTTAATCAGAAAGAGGACTCAAAAAAGACTCGCTTATGATCGCAAATGTTTGGTGGGTGACAAAGGCTTCAATTAAATACATACATATGTACATACATACATATGTATATTGCAATACTCATTCTCTTCTCTCTTTTCTGCAAAGGGAAGAAATGGGAGGAAGATATTTCCGTGCACAGCTGCTTGTGCATATGTACGTACATATGTATGTATGTATGTATGTACATACAAACTTACAATTGAGAAAGAAGTGAGATTAGGAAAAAGAAAATGGTGCATTGTGCGACGAAATGAGAGCATCGGATCTCTCGCTCGATCACACCCTGCATAGCCATTGCTCCGACGGAAGAGCAAGAGAGTAAAGGTCAGCAAATATAATATGTTGAGTTAAGTTTAAGAAAAAGAGCGTTCTAGTTGTCGCATCCATGCTTGCTTATATACAGTGAGTCAAAAAAGTATTGGCACACTTGAAAAATCATATACATATGTATGTACATATGTACATAACAGTAAATAAAGCCTTTTCTGTGTTTCTCTTTAGTATGTGGCCCGCCAGCAGTGCCTCTAAATGCTAAAGTTCGAACAGTGTCTGGGGAGACGGGCATATCGGAGGCGCATTACACATGCGATGCCGGCTACGAACTGTTCGGATCGCCAACTGTGAAATGCGATGCGCGAACCGGCTGGGAGCGAGAGCTGCCCTTCTGCGGTGTCAATGTCGCCTACCGGAAGCCAGTTAATCAGAGCTCCTATACGCGCAGTGGACCGGCCAGCTATGCAAACGATGGCAAGTCAGGCAATAAGGTAATTTGTTATACATATACATATGTACATATGCATATCGGGGCTGCATCAGAAACGTTCTTTCTCATAGAATCCAGATGGGCAGGAGTGCTCAGAGACGCAAAAGGAGCCATCGCCATGGTGGCGCGTAGATCTCTTGGCACCGCAGGCGGTGCATGTGGTACGCATCACGACGCGCGGCTGCTGCGGCCACCAGCCGCTGCAGGATCTGGAGATACGTGTGGGTAATAGCAGCACGGACTTGCAGCGAAACCCACTCTGCGCCTGGTATCCGGGCACACTCGACGAGGGCATTGTGAAGACTTTCACTTGTGCCCGTCCGCTCATCGGCCAATATGTGGCCGTACAGCTGGTTGGTGTCGAGGGCAGTCTGAGCTTGTGTGAGGTGGAGACTTTTACGAATGATGAATTTTCGGTTGAGCGCTGCCTCAGCCCCAAAATTGGCGTTGATACCGTTGTGACGACATTCTCCAAACAATGCTACGACTTTCATATAACGAAAGGAGAAAGCTTCGAAAAAGCTCAATCAATCTGCAAGCAAACAGGCAAGTATGCAGCTGAGGCAAAATTATCGATGACACATCTAACGATAGTCGCCATCCTTTTACTCCCAACCAGGTGGCAGCCTCGTGCACGAGTTTCGTGGCGCGACAAGTCAATACATTTTATCGGAATTGGAGCGCCGAAAGGCAGAGCTGAAGCCACAATTGGTTTGGATTGGCGCACAAAAGGAGCCGGGCATAACGTCGCGCACCTGGAAGTGGGTGAATGGTAAGCCATTTAATAGGAAATATATTTTGTATAGTGTATGCAATGACAAGTGCCAATGCTGGTCGCAGGTGAAATAGTGCAGAAGCCAGCTTGGGGCAAGGATCAGCCGAATAACTATAATGGCGAACAAAATTGCGTTGTCTTCGACGGCGGGCGCAATTGGCTCTGGAACGATGTCGGCTGCAATCTCGATTATTTGCATTTCATATGCCAGCACAGTAAGTTCAATCAACTGTATTTCAATTAATATATATTTATGTGAATCTGTACTTCTTTCAAAAATTAGCACCTTTGTCCTGTGGCTCACCGGATGCGCAGCAGAACACTACGGTCTTGGGCAAGAAGTTCACACTGGGCGAAAAGATCCAATACGATTGCCCCAAGGGCCACTCGCTGCTAGGCCACGCGGAGCGTGAGTGCAAAACCGATGGTACCTGGAGCCATTCAGCTCCCACCTGTAAATGTGAGTAGAAAGACTGGCTAAATATAGCATAATATTTTCTATTGTACCCCAATTGACAGATGTTGATTGCGGCCCATTGCCAGAACTGAAATTCGGCTCGATTCACTTGTCGGAGGACCGCACTAGCTACGGCGTGGTGGCCACGTACAGCTGCCACGAGAACTACACGCTGATTGGCAACGAAAACCGTACGTGTTTGCAGGACGGCTGGAATGGCAAGCAGCCCGAGTGCCTGGTCGACTGGTGTCCAGATCCACAGCAGATAACCGGCGGCCATGTGAAGTTCAATGATAAGCGCGCTGGCTCCACGGCCACGTATGTGTGTGAGCCGGGCTACGTGCTCATTGGTGAAGCCGTAAGTCAAACTCAAGTTCTCATATCTATCCAGTCATTACACGTGTTTTATACGTTCATGATCTGATAACGAATATATTGGGAATGTTGCAATGCTTGTGCGATTGTCTAGGGACTGAAAAGTAAATCCTATAAAGCTAAAGACTTTGGCCGTTTTACAATCGGTAAAAGAGTTATCCTTCCAACAGTCATGAAAGTTGTGTCCTCTACAGATATTTAATCGTCGCACATTTCATAATATATTGATATTAACAATAATAACAATGATAACAATACTAACGATATTTCTTCTTTTCATGTTCATATATCTCAGATTATCTCTTGTGGCTTGGGCGGTGAATGGTCCAGCAAAACGCCCTCGTGCCGATTTGTGGATTGTGGCGCACCCGCGCGTCCAGATCGTGGCATATCAATTCTGCTGAACGGCAGCACGACCGTTGACTCTGTGGTCAAGTACGAGTGTGACGAGGATCATTGGTTGGACGGGCCGTCGGAGCTGTATTGCACAAGGGATGGCAAGTGGTCGGGTGAGGCGCCAGTCTGCGAGCTGGTCACGTGTGAGACACCGCAAGTCCCAGCCGGTGCCTTTGTCATCGGTTACGACTACAACGTGCACTCAAAGATTCAGTACAACTGTGATCCGGGCTACATAATGCACGGAAATCCGGTTCTTGAGTGCCTGGACACAGGCGACTGGAGCTCCGACGCGCCCTACTGTGAATGTACGTATTCCGCAATAAACTAAAGCAAACCAATCTTAATTGGAATCAATGCAGATATCGACTGCGGCACCATATTGCCCATTCCGTATGGCACCGTCAAATACGTATCCAACACAACGCACCTGGGCTCCGAGGTGATCTTCAGCTGCGCGCAGTCGCATAAACTGACCGGCGCTCTGAAGCGTAAATGCCTGGAGTCTGGCATCTGGAGCGATGCTTCGCCCAAATGTGAAGGTAAAACTCTCTCTAAGAAGGCACTTGAAATAATATATTTAATTTAATATTGCATATGTTAATGTACTCCAGAAATTCGCTGTCACGAGCCCATGTTGCCTACGCATAGCCTGTTGTCCGTCACCGGCAATGATCGCATGTACGGCCGAACTCTCATACGAACAGCAGATTCCACACAGAACACGGCGCAGACATACAAGTGAGTTGTTATGCAACAAGAGTGCTCCAGTTGAGGCTGCTTGACTAGCAGATGCACTGGTGCAGACTAAACTAACTGACAACTAACTGGTCGACATTCATGACTTTATCAAAGTTCAAAGTTCCATTTCATATAATATTATACCTGGTATCCAAAATCAGTATTGAACCATAATAAATTATTCATTCATCGCAGGCATTCGCAAAGCTCTATTTAATGTATTTCTTGTTATTGGCTAGATTTTAATATCGATTTTTATCGATAGAAATAAATTAATATGAGGAATATAATAATATAAAAGAATAGTATATGTAGATATCAAAATTTATATTGATATATTTCAATTCTGTAGTTTTAAAAGTTTACAATATCGTCGCATTCATATGCATATAATAGTTATATACATATGTATGTAATACAACAATATTTATTTTGCCTTGTCTTTCTCTGTCATAAGACGTTATATATTGTTTCAGCCATGAGTGAAAGTATCTACATATATTTAAATTGGTAAAGCCAGTATAAATATTTCGTGTTCGTGAGTGAACCAAATGTTATTCCTTCGACAGTAAAAGTATTTAATTTAAAAATAACATATTATAATATAATATATAATGTAGTCTTTATGCATTTAGCTCGCCTTTTATATGGAACATTGCTTGATATCTGGTATTTAAACCTGTTTGCTGAAATATAATCATGTTGTTGGCATTTCAGAATTGGAGCTCTGGCAAAATACCGTTGTGAGCGTGGGTACAAAATGGTGGGCGAGGCACTGGCTACCTGTACGGATAACGGGCAGTGGAGCGGCATTATACCCGAGTGTGTTTGTAAGTAAACAGAGCAGAGAATATGTATATAAGAGAAATGCATTCATACATGGAATACAATGATGTACTTTTGTAGATGTGGAGTGCGGAGCACCGGAAAACATAACGAACGGCAAGGTGACGTTGGCCACGAATGTCACCTACTATGGCGCCGCTGCCCTGTATGAATGCAATGTCAACTACAAGCTGAACGGCGTCTCGCGGCGATTGTGCACGGAGCACGGCAACTGGAGCCACGAGGTGCCCACGTGCGTTGAGGTTGTCTGTGATTTGCCAAATGTTAGCGACAGCCTGATTGTCGAGGCAGACATCCGGGCTGTCGGCTCGGTGGCGCTCTTCAAGTGCGCCAAGGGCCGCATTCTGATGGGTAACAATACGCGCGTCTGCCAGAAAAATGGCAAGTGGTCGGGCAAGAATCCAACATGCAGACGTAAGTATTATGATTTGATCTAATGCCCTTCCAATTTGTATTAATGTGCTTTATGTGACAACTGCAACAGCTGTTGACTGCGGACGACCATTAGCCATTGACAACGGGCGTGTGATTGTGGTTAACGATTCCACTCTATACGGCGGCTCTGCCGAGTACCATTGCATACCCAATTATCAGCGCATAGGCCAGTATTTGCGGAAGTGTACAGAGGAAGGCGCGTGGAGTGGCAAGCAGCCGCATTGCGAGCTGGCGACTGTCGAGGGCCAAGAGAGCTCGGAACTGGGCACGGGCGTGGCAATAGGTGCCACAGTTATTGTCGCCATGCTCGTCATCTTTGGCCTCATATTCTTGTACCGCAACAAGGCGAGGCCCGTCAAGAACACGGAGAATATTCAGGCAGCCGAAACGAAAGACGAGCGCAATGCAGCGGTCATGTCCTACTCCACGTTGGAGGCCAACAATCGCATGCACATGGATAACAATACATCGGCTACATTCAACACATTTCAAGGGGGAGCTGCGCATCGGGGAGCCCGCAACAATGACAACGCTGTGGGCGGCGAACGAGTGGCCAATCGCTCAGGTGGCTATTGAGACTCATCTCAATTATTCGTAAACTAATTGTAAAATCTATTTGCAGAGAATATTTACGACCAGATACCAAATGAACAGTTTTATGATGCACCTTACGAGATGCGCACCAATGATGAGGTATACGAGCCGGAGCCAGTATCCAACAATGTGATCACAATCAATGGCATTTCGGTTCGATAAAGAGCTTGTGCCTGGCTTCGCTATGAGCATCAATATGTGCATGCTTGCATAATTTATGTTAACTTGTGTTTATATATGTATATAGTAATTTTAGAAAAGACGTGAATAGCTCGAAGTATTCGAATGACCATTTACTACGCCCACTACCCACGCTAGATGCTATATATTTGTAGATTAGCACTGACTGGCGACATGTCTCTCTGTCTGTCTGTCCTTAAATATTCGCTAATCCAATTGGAATATGTTCATAGTTCCTTTCGATTTCCCGGAATTGATTACTTTAGATCGAGATTCATTTATGATTTGTATACCTATCTATACCACCGGGTGCCATATTTAAGCCCTGAAAACTTCATTTGTATTGGACTAAACTAAATCTGAAAGAAGAATGGGAGAGACTCTTGATTGTGTTTGTGTGTAAAAAGAATACTCGTCGCTGCTGGGTACAGGGTATCTGTTAGTCGGCCACCCTCGACTAGAGCACTCTTAATTGTTTATTTTTTTTTTTTTAATTATTACGTATTATTAACATATATATATATATATATATATATATATATATATATATATATATATATATATATATATATATATATATATATATATATATATATATATATATATATATATATATAAATATAAAGTAAAACTATGTATAATCGGAATGTACAACTTTGTTATGCAATGTGTAAGTACTCGCAAAAGCTTAAGTAAGAGAGAAGATGAAGGAACTATGTTGTACTTAAATAAATATGTGGTTAACTAATTTATTATTTATTATTTATTTATTTTTTTGATTGGTTTTTACAATTTTCAGGATTATTGAGCCGAGCGTAATAGTTTGGCCTTGCAACGCGCATCTTTGTAGTTTTAATATCAGGGAATCTATACCTATCTATGTGTAGTCTCCTCATGTTAATACTCGTTTACGAAGTGAACAGGGTATATTGGTATTGTGCAATACCAGCTTTGCCGTCCGTTCATCCTGTTGATAATCAATTTGCCGCTATTGAAGCACATTAGAAATTTACTAGTATATTACGTTGATACCCTCGATACAGATATCCCCACTAAGAGGGTACTGTATGTTGAAGATGTGGAAACTTGAATATATATATGGATAACTCAAGATATAATATAAACATATGCACATACATGTATATGGCGAGTGAATACTATGTTATATAACTTTATTCATATTTTGAGCAATTCAGCAATGACATTATAGATTGGGAGTATAAGCTAAGGCCTCTCCATTTCCAAGAAGAACAAGTAAGAACGTTACAGTTAGGCGAAACTAACTGCGAAATACTCTGTTCCCATAGGTGCATTTTATTTATCTAATAAACATTTAATTAACGAAATATTTCGGCAACTATCAAACGTACATGGCAAGCAACAAACGTTTTTCCTACACATACATACAGATTTTCACATGTACACATTATACGAGTATACACACAATTTTCTATGCATGCATACAAAAGTTTGCATGCCAGAATATTCTAAGAATTGTGACTGAATTGTGAATTTTTCGATCGTTACTTTAATTTTGTCAAAAGGCGCTCTAGCGATGCCTTATTTGGTTTTAGTTAACAAAGCCCAGGTCAGGGCAGTGGCGCTTGTAGTAAGCGCTATGCAAGCTATACTTAGGTGCGTGGGTTCGAATCCCGCAGAAAACTTTTTATACCCTGAACCCATTGAAGATGGGAATTCAGGGTATAATGGTTTTGTGAAAATGTATGTAACAGGCAGAAGGAGACGTCGCAGACCCCATAAAGTATATATATTCTTGATCAGCATAAAAAAATAAGTTGATCTAGCCCTGTCCGTCTGTCCGTCCGTCTGTCCGTCTGTCCGTCCGTCCGTCTGTCCGTCTGTATGAACGTCGAGATTTCGGAAACTACAAAAGCTAGAGAGCTGAAATTTCACATGAACACTCGTATGTTAGCTACGCAGTACGAGTTTATTTTGTTTTTTCGATAACTCATCCCATTTCCAAATTACCGATAAAAAAATTTCGAAAATTCGTTTCCTTTTTTTAGGTTTTTTTGGTATAACTTCTACACCGTTTTAGCTAAAGACTACAACTTCTAACTCTAAAACTGTAGGAGATATAAACTTTTGCGGTTTGCCACGCCCCCTGTGGGCGTAGATATATCTGCCATAGCTTATTGGTCTTGGGTTGTCAACCCGAGTATACATGCAAAATTTCAAGTCTCTAGTGGCAATAGTGTTCAAAATATAGCACAATTTGAAAAATCACTATATATTCAGGTCCGATTTGCCACGTCCCCAATGGGCGTAGACATATAACTTTTTGATAGATCTTCTTAGAATCATAACATTAACTAACGTTCAGCGTTCTAGCTTTAACGGTGTAGAAGATACGTATTTCCCGATTTGCCACGCCCCCAATGCACTATGGGCGCAAATGCCAATTTAGCGGCATAAAGTCCAAAATTATTTTGTTATATTTTCTTCTTTTTTTTCTTAGTTCCATTGTAGAAATGTCTAACCATTATAAAACTGTTTAAAAAAATTTTTTTCGTGCATCACAGGCTTTTTGGCAGGCCGGTAAAGTCAGCTGATGCTACGCTAAGTTGTGTTTGCCAAAAATTGCTTACCACGTGTGCAATGTTTAATTGTTTTTTGTTTACGAAATATATCGTCTAACTGTGGTGTTAAGGATGCAAAATGTTAATCAAAGTATGTAGAATGTAGATTAAAATGGAAAATTGTTTTCGTTGTTGTGTTGTTTTGTATATAGCAGATTTAATAAATCACATTTTTGACCGAACCTAACCTGAAAATAGTTCTGTTTCGTGGAGCAGAACTAATAAGATTACGACGGATTACGTAAAGCGTAAATGTGGAAATATGCGTTATTATATTTTAATTTCAAATAAGTTAACAACTTTTGCGCATACTTGCGCAAAATCATAATATTCGCTGTCCGCCGTGGCAATTTGCTGGAAGTGTGGCTGGGAAAAACACACAGTGCTAGCGCCACTTGTAACTAGTTGTGCCAAAGAATTAATAAACTAAATTTGTCCAAGAGCTCTGAAATTGAAATTTAAAGGAATATACAGAATATCGCTTCCCATGTCAAAAAGCTGCTGGCTAAAAGTAACAGATATGTTGAACGCTTTAAGAATGAAAAGGAAAGCTGGCTGGCAACTGAAATATGATTTTTCACGAAAATTTAAATTTCCAAAACAAGAAAAACCAAAATTCTAAAAAAATAATCTAAGCCTATTTGCAAATTTTCAAGTCCCTATCTTTAAATTTGGAGTTTATGCCGCTAAATCGGCATTTGCGCCCATAGTGCAATGGGCGTAGATATATCCGCCATAGCTTTTTGGACTTGGGTTGTCACCCGGAGTATACATTTAAAATTACAACTCTCTAGTTCATCATCTAGTATGATAACTTGACTATGGGCGGAAGAGTTTTCCGATTTGCCACGCCCCTAGTGGGCGGATCGGGAAAATTTTTACACTTTATAATTCGGGAGCATATATGAGTATATGTTCAAAATTTCTCTCTAATAGCTCTCTAATAGTCTCTAGCTCTAATAGCGCCGAAAAATATTGCGTTCATACGCACAGACGGACAGACGGACGGACGGGCAGACGGACAGACGGACGAACAGCAAGACGGACATTGCACAAACCCAATATACTCTTTTTCCCTTTTTAAGGGAACAGAGTATAAAAACCTCACACCGCTGAAATGCAGGTAAAGAAATGTGAGGTAAAGAATTGGTCTGAGTTCAATCATATGCAAATTAAATAATGCAAGTGAATAAATCAACATTTATAAAGGGACGATTTTATTCAATTTATGTTTGCTCTAGTGAAAACTGATCGACTAGAAGATACCGGGAACCCTATGGGGAGTTGAGGGAGAGTATTCCAAGAACTACAGACTTATTTTCTGAATAAATAGTACAAACAGCACGTACATAAGCTAACTTTATAAGTCGGGGATAGTGTAGCAAGAAAATGGGGTGAGCTATCGAAGATAATTAAATGAACTCGTGCTGCGCATGGTATAGATTGAAAATTTCAAGTCTTCAGTTTTTGTGGCTACACAGCACTCGTGCGTTCATACACATGGACAGATGGATGGAGGGACAAACGCGCATGGTACAGAGTGAGTGAGTGTGATTAGTTTCGATCTTACTTACTCTAAGTCCAGTCTTTGTAAGTAGTCATGTAATGTTAGGTTTAGTTACGCTACAAGTAGAGTATTGTTAGATTGAGAGGACTCAACTACAACTTAGTAAATTGTTGCTTCTGGAATGTTAAGCAAAATTGTTTGATCAATATTTCTTTGAAAATTATTGTTGAGCTGCTGAGGCCGAGCCCGTAATATTCAGTAGTTGTTCGGAAAACACACATGAGCATACACTATGCGAGATTTTCACAAACATTTGGCTATTTTTTCAAAATTTTTCTAAATTATTTAGATCTATAAGTGCATATGCAGTTTGCAAGGAAGTTTGAGCACAGACAATGGCAAGGCGTGGAGGAGCACAGCAGTTGCAAACCGAAATCAATACCGACGAGGACCTTGAAAAATTCTTAGCCCGTCCCGGATTGCTCAGTATACATATAAATATATATATAAATATATATATATATATATATATATATATATATATATATATATATATATATATATATATATATATAGATATATATCTATGATTATGATCCATTATCCATTATTAATTTGGTATTGATTTGCAGTTTTGGAAGTTTACTCGGAATGGTGTGGGCCATGCCTGGGAATGGTTGGCACATTGCGTCGAGTTAAGATGGAAGTGGGCGGCGATGCCATGAGTTTGGCAATTGTAAGTTGCATAACTGATTAGCCAAGTCAAGCTAATTTGATTTTCCCACAGTGCAAAGCAGATACCGTCACAGCTCTGAGGCGCTTTTACAAAAAGAGTGAGCCCACCTGGCTGTTTGTTGTGGTAAGTCTTTGGTATATTGGGCGACTTCCATCTTTGATTACGGCATTTCCTGTTGCATTTAGAATGGCCGAGCTGTTAACCTGTTCTATGGGTCAGACGCGCCGAAATTGGTATCCGTCATTGTGAAAGAGTTTGAAAAGTCGCAGTCCAGTGCTGCGCGACCAACCTATGCCATTGACGCTCTGCAGCCCATCGAAGCGGAAGCACTTAAAATCAAGAGAGATGCAATTGAGAAGGCTGAGCGCATTGAGCGGGAAAAACAACACAAGAAGCGATTGGACTATCTTACCCATTGTACGGATGTTATAATGGAAAACTTACCAGATATTGGCGTGACAATATTTGGTCCACAAGTCTCTCGCGATATGTTTAAGAAGCTCTCCGAGCCAGCCGATCACCTGAAAATGCAGTGCAAAGATCGAAAGTATCTTGAAGTGTTCGCATCTGACTTCGAGGTTGTTAACTTTGCTTGCAAGAATCCACTGTCGGCCGACGTTATAGAACAATTGGATGGCAAGGAGCTGCTGATATGTTTCTGGAAGATAGACGAGTCCGCTGGACCCATTCAACATGTGTTGGCCACCTACGCACACGAGCTGACTAAGGAACGCGTGGCACCGCCCGACGACGACCATCCTGCCCCGCATCCAATTCCACCGATCATCTCTCCGATGAAGGTTAAGTTTGAGGTTGAAGTGGAAGGTATGTGCATTGGAATTGATTGGAGCAATCAAAATCCCTTATTTCATTCTTCCATTCTATATTTTTTTGTATTTTATATTTCGTTTTGCAGAGGGTGAAGTTTGGGTGGAAGAAATCAGCTCATCAGAAGAGGCCAGGCAAAAGGCGGCCGAGAGGAAGGCGGCTGAAAAGACAAAGGCTGCTGTTCAACTGGACGATGGGCGAAAGGAGGAAGCGGAAGACGATGGCGAGGAAGAGGCTAGCGAGGAAGAGGAGGCTGTTCAAGCTATTCAACCAGCCTTCCCGGGAATGGCACTCGATTTGGACTTGGGACTGGACGATAACGTTGTCACCGAAGAGGAGGCCGAAGAAGAAGAGGAAGAGGCGCCAAAGCCTATAACGCGCACAAAGCGAGTCAAAATTCCGCCCATATGGGTGGCCAACAATCGTCGCACCCACGCGGCCTTGATCTATGTGTTCTTCCGCAACCAGACAACTGGATTCCTGCCGCCAGACCCGCCCCCAGAGCCACCGCACATCATCATGGCGTTCGAGGCATCCAAGCGCGATGACATATTGGAAGTCATGGAGACCATCAAAGAAGATGTGCCACTGTATGGCTTCTTCACAAACGACACGCCCGGCGAAGCGAAACTCATATCGAACTCGATATTCAGATATGATGATAGTAAGGAGCAGGCGAAGACCGATCGATTTGTGCTTAAAGTCAACAAAGTGCAGTCCTACACAATGCTGTCGTTGGTGCAATTCGAGCCAACCTATTGCAGTAGCAATGTGGAAAATGGCCGTTTGGATGCACTCAAGTTCTTCCCAGAGGACTACAAGACTGACGAGGAGATACCTCCTGACGCGGAGCCCAAACCGAAGAAGGTTGATTTTCTTTTTAGATCTATTTCTTTTTGTCTCTTGAATAACATAATCTTTGTCTCTACTTTGAGCAGCAAAAGAAGAAGCCAACTGCGGCTCCAGACACAGGAACCAAACCACGCGACTCGCGTAAATCGCGTGAGTCGTCTAAAATCAAGGCCGCTGAAGGAGTAAGTGCTGAAGGCGCAGCTACGGTAGAGGGTGCAGCCGCGCCGGCAGAAGGCGAGGCTCCGGAAGGCGAGGCCCCGGAGGGCGAAGCAGCTCCGGCTGAAGCCCCAGCAGCCACGGATGCAGCACCAGCAGCAGCACCAGCAGAGGAGGCGCCACAGCCCGCCGAGGGCGCCGAAGCCGCACCTGCACCAGAGCCACCTAAGGAAGAAGCGCCTGCCCCTGCTGAAGCAGCAGACTCACCTCCCGCCGAGGCGCCACCCGCAGAAGCAGCACCCGAGCCTGCCCCAGACGAATAGTTTGTCTGTGCGATCCCAAATTATAAGTACTGTAGTGATTTACTATGAATGCTGTTCGTCTAAAAATCCCTGCAAAATACACACTACAGGGCAAATAGTCCATGTACATATATACTTTCAAATATTGGTACTATTTATTATACCCTGAACCCATTGAAAATGGGAAATCAGGGTATAATGGTTTTGTTAAAAGTATGTAACAGGCAGAAGGAGGCGTGGCAGACCCCATAAAGTATATATATTCTTGATCAGGGTGACGAGAAAAGTTGATATAGCCATGTCCGTCCGTCCGTCCGTCCGTCCGTCCGTCCGTCCGTCCGTCCGTATGTATGAACGCGTCGATTTCCGAAGATACAAAAGCTAGAGAGTTCATTCTTTTTGTGTTAGGTCCGTATATTGAGCGCGCAGTACGAGTTTGTTTCAGAAATTCGATAACTTGTATATTTGCTTAGTTATCGATAACTGAAATTATCGGGAACCAGTTATAAAATTCTAGCTAATTCATCTTTAGAGTTAGAGTCTCCAAGTCATTTGCATATATATAGATACCAATTTAATACAATTTCGGTTTTTGTCAGATTTCGGATTCCGGTCCCCAATTCGCCCCCACACCCCCAAATGTGTAAAAAATGCATTTCAAATACTAGAGACATACAGTTTGGTTTGGCATAAAGATATGAATATCATAATCTTAATCTGAACATATCAATACGATTGTCCATCTAGAAACAGAATTATTAGTCTATAAAGTTTTCTCATCAAAACCCATGTGGCGCAGCAAGCAAGGCAGCGACAAAGCAAGACGCATTGCGGGCACACATACATACATATGTACATATGTACATATGTATGTTTGTGTGTATATGTGTACAATCGCAGATCAGCGTGTGGCTGTACATATGTATGTATGTACATATTTGGGCATGTAAAGCTAATTGTAAAAGAGTTATGATTTCTAAAAAAAAAACCTAAAATGTCAAATAGAATATGTAGATCATGCTGAAACTCTCATTACATTCCATTATATATTTTAAAAATTTTAAAACAATTAAAATAACAATGGAAATGCAAGCAACGTTGAGCAATGCAAATCAATTTTCGTATACGTGTGCACATATACACACAAAAAATCTTGGGCCGTTTTCTATGTTGCTATGCGTGCAAATTCTAAGAATCACAATTGTTTTTGAATTGCGTTAGAATTGTCTTTGAATTGTATTTGAATTGTATTTGTATTTTCAGCCACTGCTTTAGTGTTTCATTCGTATATGGCGAATTTCATTCGTTTTCGCTACTTCGCCGTTTAAGTGGGCCGTGGTGTAGATGGCTAGATAAATGCACCGAATGTTAGGCTGTCGGAGGTTCTAGCCCCGCCTAAGCCCTTCATAATTTCTTATTTTTAATTTTTTTTTTTTTTTTTTTGTATATTTCTTTCTTTTTTATTATTATTTATTCCTTTGTATTTGATACCTTTGAAAGTCAGTTGGTAGTTTAACTAATTGTGAATAAGTGGGTTTTTTTTTTAATTTCAAATATTTAATAGCATCATTTCTGAAAGTGTTTTTGTTTCAATTATATTTTATTCCGTTAAGTCAACAGAAAATAATAAACAGCACGTGACATCTGCGGTTTTCCTATATGTATGCCCACATGTACATTCAAAACTAGTGTAGCATGGTCTAAAAATTTTAACTTGATAGATGGCGCTTTAGCAGTGAACTTATTTACTATGGCTATTACAGCTTCGAGTGGCATTGATATATTTCTTTTACAATTATGAAGTGTCTGTGTTAATTAAGGTAATGCCTGTTAATCGAGGAACGTCTATTTGTTGGGTCTATTTTTAATGATATTTAATAATATAACATTTTTCGAATTTCAACTAATATAAGCGCCATCTATTATTATTTTTTTGGCAATGCAATGTATATATACATGTACATATATACATTTTGAACGTTACACGCATACATTCTTATGTATACTTTCTGTTTTATCCATATGGGTAATTCTCCAGAAAAGTCAACTTTTTGTCACGTTCGACACTGGTTTTTTGTAATTATCTTGAAAACGGATTAATTTTAGTACTAATCAAGAACAATATATTTAACTATTTGTCAAAATAAAGAAGTTTTTTTTTGCCATTTTCAGCACTAAAATTGATGCATTTTCAAGATAATTACAAAAAACCAAACCACAGTACAGATTATTATTTTATTTTATTAAAATTGGGTTCAGGGTATTATCTAGTCGAGCACTCTCGACTAGAGTTTTCTTACTTGTTTTATTCTACTATTGGTCTGCTACGTCCGTAGTCAATTGCTACACTAAGACTGCTGCTATTCCTGTCGAACTACTATATATAAGAGTGCTCATACAATTACTATCTTTAAGGCTCTTTCTATATTACTCTTTTAATATATATGTTTTACTCACTGCCATTTGTATTCTACTAATATTCTTTCATATCGGGTTTTACTATGCTATTACGCTTCATACTCTACTGTTACTTTTTAAGTGCTACAGCACTTACCATATTACTATTTTGCTAGTAATTTATAACTTTGCCTGTCCTACTACTACTTTTGTATTTGTTAAACTCCTATTACAACTTATACTCTTCTATTACACATGACATGACACTCTAGTACTTTTCCTGTTATATTACTGCTTTTGTTCTACTACTACTTTAGTACTTGCAGGAGTACTATTACAGCTTCTATTCTATTGCCTATTCTACTCTTACTACTACTATTTCTATTACAGCTTTTATTCTACTACTAAGCATGTTCTACCGCTACTCTTATTATTCTAATATATCTGTTCTTTTACTACTGTAAAAGTCTTACTCTAACAGTACTCTATTCTATAGAAACCTATTCAACTGAAAGCCTTCGACTACTCCTACTACTATTGCTCGAAATCTGCTTCGGTACTTTACTAAAACTACAATTTTACTACGTTTCTCTACTACTATTGTTATTTAATTCTTTATACTTCATATTCATGTGCAAATTGTGCACAATGTATCCAATGCGTTGCATGCACGTCCATTAAATTAAATGAGCGAATAGATAATGATCTCTTCAATTTATGCATGTATGCAACATAAATGCACGTATACATATACAGTCGAGTCTCGATAATTCGTAATGGCAAGGGAACCGACTTTTTTACGAATTACAGGGGTTTTCGATTTACCGGGGTTTCCATTTAACGGGGTGTGTTGAGCAATCGAGATTTTTCGTATAGCTTTGGATTAAAAACACAATTTGATTAGCGAGTCTTAGTTGTTTATTAGATGCGAGTATGCATATGTATGTAAATATGTATGTGAAAGCAAACGTTTCTTGTTAACAAGCGATAGTAAATATGCACACATTCGATCTACGCGAGCCGGTTGCTAAGACTCACCGCTGCGTGGGAGAACGAATGAACGTTAAAAAAGGAGAGCGCAATCTCTTTACAAAATTCTCTTAGATGCTAATAGGTTTGGCGAACTGCCGCTCTTAGTTCTTATAAAGGGCTGATTGCTGGGCCCAACATCCTCCCCCCGTTGAAGACTTAGTCTTAAACAGAATCCTTAAGGGGCAGCAAGCACAGCTTGTTTGTAGCTCTTCTTGTCTCGCCAGCTTCAGTTTTGAGCACGGCCACCCGTGCAACGCCGTCACGTCCAGGGATAAGCTCAGTTATTCTGGCCAGTGGCCACTTAAGCGGCGGAAGATTCTCATCCTTTACGAGAACTACGTCGTCAACCGCCAAACCAGACTTAGAAGTTCTCCATTTAGCCCGCTGTTGTAGTAAGTTGAGGTATTCGTCTCGCCAACGTGTCCAGAATACCTGCTGGAGATAGCTTAAGCGCTGCCAGGCATCCAAGCGATTGAAATTGAGCCTCGTGAGGTTAGGCTCGCTGAAGGATGAAGGAGGACCACCGTTCAGGAAATGCGCAGGCGTCAGTACGTCCAAGTCTGCTGGGTGCTCTGAAATTGAAACTAAAGGGCGTGAATTAATGACAGCAGCAATGTTGCAGACCAGTGTGCGAAGCTCATCATAAGTTAGGACAGAAGGGCCAACAGATCGATAGAAATGATGCTTCGCCGTCTTCACTGCAGCCTCCCACAAACCTCCAAAGTGAGGAGATCGTGGAGGGATGAAATGCCATTCGATTGATTCCGCCAGGCAGAAGTCCTTCACAGCATTCTGGTGGAATCAGACAGGAATAGACGCTTCAGCTCCTGAAGCTGGTTGCGGGCGCCAAGAAAGTTTGTGGCATTGTCAGACCAAATTTGACTTGGTTTTCCTCTGGTGCATATAAACCTTTGGAGGGCATGCAAAAATGCCGTGGTAGTTAAATCCTTAACTAGTTCCAACCAAATAGACTTCGTAGCAAAACAAATGAATACAGAGAGGTAGCATTTCACAGGAGGAGTCGTAGTTTACGCGTCGGCAGTAGCAACACGCTAATCGAGCAGGCGAGAAACAGTGCACGAATAACGGCGTCAAAACGACACAACCACAACAACAACAAGAATTACTTACAGCAAAGAAGCGGCCGCCTAATCTATAAATAGACTTACTGACAAGCGACTGCACTTTTGCTGCTGTAAAGCAGCAAAAAAACGATGTCTTTAGACGACGAAAACAATAATTTAGCGTGGCAAAAGGTGCCTACCAATCCACGCATAAATAAAGAAAAAATGATATCTCTGCAAATCTAGTGAGAAAAGTCATGGCCATAGACAGTCCTTCTAGCTCGGCTAACCAACTATGCCCTCTTGGCAGATACGGAGAGAGACGCCACTCTCAACCCAACACTGGATGATGAAATGGAAAGCGACAACACAACAACAACACCTGAAAAGCCGCCACCAATCTTTGTGTCCAATGTCAGTGATATAAATGGCTTGCTAAAATATCTTAAGCCTTATCTAGATGTCACTGAATTTACAGTGTACGTGCCACCTAGATATCCCTGCAAGTTAGATAATTTTAACACACTTTTTCAAGGACTGGGTTCATTGCTGGAGGCGACTACAACGCAAAACACCCCTGGTGGGGATCGAGATTAGTAAACCCAAAGGGTGCTGAATTGTATAAATGCATAACGCATAATAAATACTCAACCCTGTCGACAGGTAAGCCGACATACTGGCCAACTGATATGAGGAAAATCCCAGATTTACTTGATTTTATTGTATACTCTGGACTTCCGCAAAACAATTTTAAAATAGAGGAAAGTTTTGACATGAGCTCTGATCACTCACCCATTATTTTGACATATGGCTCTACAGTTTGCTTCAAGCAAAAGCCTTATAGAATTACTAATGCCAAAACTAACATCAGCGCATTTAAAAAGTGGCTTGAACAGAAAACTAGGCTAGACATATCTCTAAGAACAGGGGAAGAGATTGACTCTGCAATTGAAACATTGACTAACTCTATTCATGTAGCTGGACATATCTTTACACCTACACCAGATGAAAATATATATATGTAGCCAAACTTTCCTACCTCTAGAACTAAGAGCTCAAATAGCTACTAAGAGAAGGCTTCGCAAAATATGGCAAACAACTCGAAGCCCAACAGACAAAAGAAATTTCAACAAGGCTGCAAAGGAATTAAACATTAAACTATGGGAAATTTAAAATGAAGCGACGGCAGATTATCTAAGAAATCTTGACCCATATACTAGTGACCTAGATTATAGCCTATGGAGAGCTACAAAATATCTAAAGAGACCTGCCAGAAGAGCAACCATAATTACTGATAGCAACGGCCAATGCTGTAGAAACAATCTTGAGAAGGCTGAAGCATTTGCAGAACATTTAAGCTCAGTTTTTAAGCCTAATGCGGAAACCGATACTGACACTGTAGACGAGGTGAATCATTTTCTGGAATCAGCCTGTCAAATGAGCCTGCCGATAAGCCAAACGACTGTTTCAGAGGTAGAAGAGGAAATGAAAAAGCTAAATAAGAAAAAATCTCCTGGATACGATAAAATTTGTGCAAACACTATTAGAATTCCTCCCAAAAAAATGCATCCGGCTACTAACATACATATATAATGCTATGCTTCGACTCGAATACTTTCCAAGTCAGTGGAAATGCGCGGAGGTTATAATGATTCCAAAGCCCAACAAACCGGAAGGCTGCATATCGTCGTACCGTCCCATTAGTTTGCTGGTGACGTTCTCTAAAGTATTCGAACGTATACTTTTGAGTAGAATGTTACCCTGTACTGGACGAGCTAAATATCATACCCGAAACATCAGTTTGGGTCAGAAGGGGACATGGTACGATCGAACAATGCCATCGCATTACGCAGGAAATTCTAAATGCGTTGAAAGCAAAAAATATTGCACTGGAGTATTTTGGGATGTGAAACAGGCCTTCGATAGAGTGTGGCATGCAGGACTGCTGTACAAAATTAAAAAAGTGTTGCCGCTCCGTACTTCTTAATAATAAAATCCTACTTAGAAAAACAGGATATTCTATGTTCAAGAACAGGATGAATCGTCCACTATATGCACTGTTGATGCTGAGTCCCTCAAGGCAGTGTTTAGGCCTGTTCTATACACTGTCTTCACAGCAGACTTGCCTATTACAAATGTTGTTTCAGATAGCAACATATGCTGACGACACCGCAATCATTGCTACGAACAATGACCCAACTGTTGCAGCCAACCTACTTCAAGAAGAACTTGGTCTAATTGAAGTATGGTTATAAAGGTGGAGAATAGTGGTGAACGCCCAAAAGTCTGTGCAAGTCACATTCCTCGCTCAGACGCGGAAACTGCCCCACAGTCTCACTCAATGGCGCTACCATTCCAGTTAGCGAAACTGTGAAATATCTGGGAGTACACTTTGACCGCCGGCTTACCTGGAAAACAGCATATAAAAGCAAAACAAGCTCAACTGAAAGCTAAGACAAAGAAGATGTACTGGCTCCTAGGTCCGCGATCACAGCTCAGCCTTGAAAATAAAATACGGCTATATAAGACTGTCCTGAAGCCAGTTTGGACTTATGCGATGCAGCTATGGGGAACAGCAAGCAACTCAAACATAGAAATATTGCAGCGATATCAGTCTATGACACTCAGAACAATTACAGGTGCTCGTTGGTATATGACCAATTATGATATCCACAAAGACCTTAAACTCCCTCTTGTCAAAGACGAAGTGAAGGCGGGCACAAAAAAGATATATAAAAAGGTTACATGGGACTTCGAGAGAACTCAATGACAGTCCACGACGCCTAAAAAGATTCCATGTCCTGGATCTCCCAAATAGACTATAGACAAATAGACTGTACATATGATATATGTAAATATATGGATTAAGCTCACTGAGCTTAACCATCCGGTTAATTAGTGTAGTATGTGAAAAATTTGCTTATTGTTATAAAAACAGATTGCAAATAAATAAATAAAAAAACAAAAAAAAAAAAAATTTCACAGGAGCCTATTATCATGCCTCAGGCTTATAACAGAACGGTCCGCAAAAATCGACTCCAGTCACTCCAAACACACGGCAGCCTTCGACGCGATCCCTGGGTAGATCTGCCCATTATGGCTCAAAGAGTCGAGGTTTTGCGCGAACGGAAAGACGCATCTCTGTATCACACTGGATACAGTTTTTTCTACACCGATGGCCACTATTGGGAAACGAAACTAGAGCT